>JANJYP010144014.1:0-16638 GCA_024605115.1 Rastrelliger brachysoma
GATCAACTTGGAGGCATAGTGACAGGACTGTCCTGTCACACATGCAAAAATCTTTTAACTAGCAAACTCTGGAAACCCACACACAGAGGGATTACAGTCCACAATTGCATTTATAACACATAGACAAATATACTCAACTTTGTTATTGTCCTTTTTTGCAGCCACCTGCTGGGGAATTTTCCTGTTGAAATGGCATAGACTTCGTTCTTTTTCCACTTTTGCTCATTATATTTGTAGGGTTTTTTTTTTCCTAAGGTTTGTGGTTGGTCGAGGGACAAATAATACTTGCTATGTCCTACCAATACTGTTGTGTGTTGTGTAGCGTGTACTACATTAACATAATTTCTTTCATGATTGATTTTTGGTTAGTTCAACTGTGAAATTTTCATCATAAAGTGCAGAGCAGTGAGTGCTTATTGTTCAATAATACAATGCTCACCTCACCTTTGTGAGCCTACATGCTACATGATGACAATGACAATGTTAACATGCATCCTAACAGTCAGCATCTAAGTTGAATGTATTAGAAGCTAACATTGTTAATTAGCATTAAGCAGTAAAGCTGAGGCTGATGGAAATGTATGTAGTTTTGCATGTATTTCCTCATGAATTTGATGATAGCTCCAGAAGGAAAGTGATAAGATCACCAAAGATGTTACAAATCATTTTTAGGGGAAAATAAGTAATTTCACTCAAAACCATAAATGTCAGTCTCATGGTGGTGCTAAAGATAAAGTGAGGGTGTTATCCTCTGAGGATCAGTAAAGTTTCCCTGCAATCCATCCAATAGTTACTGAGATATTTTAGTTGGGCCAAAATGGTGAACTGCCCACGCTGCTAGTATGACAAAAATGTGTTTAGCACTCTCCTCAAAACACTGAGGTAAATACAAAGAGACATGATGGAGTGCAAAATTACAAAAAACTGACAGACCTCCACAATCTAATCAAAGAATGGATTAATAAAAACAGATAGTCAGGCTCTTCAAAAGTATTACACAGAACATCTGCGGTGAGTGATCACAAACACTCCACTATGACAAGGATGGTTGAACCCAAGCTGTTAATTGTACACATATGTTCCTCCAGCAACATCTATATTTTGTTAGCTGTTAAGTGATGTAATCCTAAACACTTATGTACCAATGTAGTACCAAGGGATTTTGTTCTGGAACACAGTGCCTGATCACAAGCCGAGCGGAAAAACACTGTACATAACAGGAGAGTACCTGCTGTGATTCCAGAGTATATACATGTTGACAACATTGTTATGTTTATTTTTTTAAGGATTTTTCCCACCATCACTAATGTTTATATTTTCAGCCTTCTTGCTGTTTGTCCGGGTATCTTATGGTGTGTGTGTGTTTGTGTGTCTAATGTACAGCTCTTGTGACACATGGCCTCAGACAGACAGAGTGTGTCTGGAGGGAGAGAGAGTCTTCGATGGGTGGGACTGAAAACAAGTGACGCATGACTAAGAGGCCCAGGAAGTTCCAGCAGGCGGCTGTTATTGCTGAGTGTGTGGGTGTGTGTGTCTCTGAGTGTGTCCATGTGTGTGTGTGTTTGTATGTGAGTGTGATTCAGGGGCCCAGAGGGACTGTGTGGGGCAATCCCGGCTGGAGTGTCTGGAAAAACTCTATGGAGTGACAAAAGCAGCAGTGTCCCTTGTAGCATATCTGTCTGCTGCCTTGGCTGCAGCCTTTTATTGCCTCTTAGAGTATAATAGAAATTATTCAGTTAAAAACTAGAACTGAAAAAGCAACAAATATAGTATTGTGTAAGTAATTGGATGTATGCGTACACATGCATGCACAAGCAATGCCACCTAGTTAGAGTAACAGGAAGAAATACACTTACTTCCACTCCTTGAGTTCTTTTACTGCATATGTTCAGTTTTCATACATATGACAGGAAGAAATAGTATAGTTATACTACCTCAAATGCATTGAAATATGCTTGGTCAGTATATCTCAAATCCAGATTAGCAGTGACCCAAAACCAGCCTACATAATGTTGAAGGTCCCTCGGTCTGGAAGAGTTGTTTTCTGTTGCTCACATGACCTGTCTCTGACCCGCAGTCACTCACTCCCCAGATTGGATTGCTACAATGAGCATTCAACTGGGATGGTGGTGACGCACTGGGCGCAGAGAGACAATAGCTTACCTCAGCCAGGCAGACATAGCAAACCTTGGTGCTATCAGACCCTCTCTAATCTCAGCCCATGGGACAGCCGTGTCTTTCCTGCTCCCACATGGCCAGATCAGACACAACACCAGGCTAGAGGACATTAGGCCCTAACTAGGTTACATTGTGAGCTTTGCTGTGTGGAAACATCCGATCTTGTTATAACTAATCATATCTATGTTATGTGCTCCAGATTGGGAAATGAATCTGTTGTTTTACTGATAGAAATGTGTAGTTATTTTATTATTAGGCTATCAGAACAAGTGACAGAAAAGATTTTGTGCACAAGACCGAGCTTAGTGGGAGCAGTTTGTTGGCTGTATGATATTGGATACAGGCTGCAGACACACTGTTTTCCATTCAAAACAGTGGGCCTCAAATAGGAGTCGGTTGCATCCAGGTCCACTCGCCTCAAAAGCATGTAACTGGACATATACACACAAAAATCAGGCCAGATGCCTTGAGGGATGTGATTGGCTGATGGGCAGTCGGAAGGTAACTCCTACATACTTTCAGCATGTGGTGCCAAGCAAAAGAGATAGGTACTCCGAGCTTGTTTGACATGTTTATGGCTATCGATCTGCTACTATAGTTTTCACATTAATGATACCTGTGAAAAAAAAATACTGAGAAAAGTTTTTTATTTACAACTTAGGAAATAAAAACAGACCTGAAAACTAAATAACATCAATCTCTTTTCTTCCCCCATTCACTTCTTATGTAAGTGATCTCTGAGACCTTTGCTGTTATCAGCTGCCAGATAGTCTCCAACAAGGCCTTGTTCACATAAAAGGAGACAATGTCTTTCCCATGTGAGATGCTACTTATTTACGGTCTTATTTCTCAGATTTGACACTTGACAGGAATCCAGTGGAAAAGTAACATGTGTCAAAATAAATCTAGTGTGATGCCAGATTGCAAAAACACATATCTGGCTTTCATGCAAGCAGAGCCAAACCTGCAGGGATAAGACATGAGTTCAGTGGAGACACAGTGTGGTGATACATGATACAAATTTGTAGGGGGTATTACATTAACCAGTTCAGTTCTACAGTTCCCTCTGGCGTTTGCACTGGCATGTCAGTATGAAGTAAGAACACATTAACCAACATATGATACCCTGACTTATAATTCCAAAGAAAACTTACACATGCTGTATTGTATTGTTAGTCCCTGGCTACAATGTGAAATACAGTAACAGTCAACACTTGACATACAAAAGCACCACCATGTGGTAATATTTTATAAGGCACATAGTGATAATGGTTCTCAAATGCAGAGAAGCTAATTATTTAGCTATTTAAAGCAAAATAAATATTTTTGTTTCCTTATATTTGCACCCATTGTAAAACAATTCATTAATTTGATATAATTCTTTTTTTAGTCTTTAATTCAAATATAGCCAATGTATCATCTTGCCAATAACAATTTCACCATTTTAAAAGAACTTATTGTAGGTAAGATGGACAGTTTTTTTTTAAATTCATATGATAATTTTTAATAAAAATCTATTATGCTGTACAGTCTTGTCAATCACATGGTGGTCGTATTTTCTGGGAGGTCAACATTGTCCTCTGCGATGTTCCGTAGCTCTTCCTCCCCCTCCAGCTTTTTTTTAGTGGCTAAAGATGGCTGAAGCACCTCCATGGCCCAGCCGGTTCTTCTGTCATAGATGCTCAGCAGAGATCAGTCCTCGGCTTCCTGTAAGTACCACAGCCAGAAGGTAAAGGTGTGGACAGTTGGACAGTTGAAAAAGACGTATGTGTGGTTGTTACATTCGTGGTACTCTTTGCAGCAACGGGGTCAACAGATAGCACGCTAACAGCTAACTGTTATAGCTCCTACGAGGTACCGTTTATCATTTTAACGCTAGCCAGTCGTGGCTAGCTTCTTATCTAAATACTGGATTCAGCAGCGTTAAAATGGGGAAAACGCTTAGTCATGGGGCTTAAAATAGTGCAGCGTTTCTGTTATAGTGCGTTACAACATTTGACGCAGACGTTTTTTAATTGTTTTTACGAGGCAGTGTATTAGCTAACAAGTAAATCCACTAGTAATACGTTGTCAATATAGCGCTGTCGCGTCCATTTATTGACGTCAACGCTTGTTTTGATTAATGACATGCTATTAACAGTATTGTGCCTTAAGATTTAATGTGTTGTCAGTCACTTAGGTTGCTTGAATAATCTAGATGCTGAACAGCAACAAAGCCACTGTGTCCTTTTCTTGTTTTGTCATTGACACAAGTGGTATGTCTGTCACAGGCTAGAAAGATCTGTCATACAACTGTAAATGTACCTAAATGCAATGTCAAAAGTCCACCACAGCTGTTTGAATTTACAGCATACATGTGTGTCCGAATGATTCCGGTCTGTGATTTAGTTGAAATTGAAATTTGTAATGACACTGCAATCATAAAAAAAATACAAAATTGGACAAGTGTATAAATCAACAAAAATTGGATCCACAAAGACAAAAACATAAACCCATGCATAAGATTATGATGAATGATTTAAAGCAAAATGTCTGTATTACATTAATTTTTATTGGTACATAATATAATTTATTGGTTTAGTTGATCTCAGTGTACTTAAAAATAGCACAACCATCTTCAGAAAGATATAATAAGCAATGGAAACTGTTTCTGTATGCATATATACTCATCTGCCACTTCCATTAGGAACATCTATGCAGTTGAATGCAGTCCAATACAATAAGGTTTACATTTTCAGTTTTTGTTGATATATTGAGGTCAGAGTGGGTGATGGTGGTGTACTGGAGTGCATTATATTTAATGCTGTACCTCTTATTTTGTCCACTCATTAACATACATGAGGGGGTCAACATATTAGGAACCCTTTTCAGTATCATCACCACTAATTATGACATCAGTAATAACATGAACCACCTTTTATGACATTGTCAACAAAAATTAAAAAGATTCTGAAAAGTATAACGGATGACCAATGTGTTTTACTGGATTGTATTAGATAGCACACATGTTCCTAATAAAGAGGCTTGTGTGGGTGTGGGTATCTTATATGTGTTTCTGAGAGAGACAGACAGTCTGGGGGAAGAATCTGTTGTTCACTGTTCACTTGAAAGAGATCCCAGTGATCCTTTCAGTCATCGTCATTTCATCAAGAAATTGAAATAGAGAAATGCCTGTGACATGTTTGAGATACATTTAGGAAACAGTAATGCTACTACATCCCATATATTGACCAGAGAGAACTGAATAATGTTCATCTTGGTTGATGTCTTGGTCATGATCCTTTAATAAAATTTAAGGGATCTTAATAAAAAATGTTTGTATTAAAAATGTATATTGCTTGAGTTGATTTTTTATTTTATTTTTTTTTTGTTTACAGGAATATACATGTCCAAGATGTGAGTCTGGGTTTATTGAGGAGCTGCTGGAGGAGAGAAGGTGTGTGTCAAGTGCATATAGAATTTTGTTTCTCACATTAAGGGTAGCAATTCCCTGCCCAATTATTAGATTATATGTGTTGTTTAGACGCTTGTGATATTAAATGCAAGTACCTCATAAAGCAGTTTTAGAATGAATGATTGTGTAACCTTATGATCATATGGAAATTGGATGCGGCAAAACATGCTATCATAGTAGCTACTGTAGAAATGATGAAAACAAGGAAACAACTTGTTCCCTCACAATCAACACATTACTTCTCAACTGTCCGTCTCCTGTGTAGTGCTAACAATGGATCCATGTCTACAATCTCCAGCGGGCCCCAGAACCAGCAACCATTTGAGGTTTCTAACTCATTCTTTACTCAGACATCTTTATTACATTACATTTTATTGTTAACATTTTGCTAAAATTGTTTCCACTAACATTTTACCTCTCTGATCAGATTAGAAAATGAGCTGGACACGAGTCGTCACTTTTTCTTTTGCCACCAAAGCCTCACTTCAGACAGAATGTTATGTTGAATGATTAGGGAGAAATAGATTTTGCCCAGCTGAAGATGCTTTAGCTTAATGGAAAACAGAGTTGGAGGGGTTCTCACTATATTGGAAGATATCAATGCAAAATGCTGGTGCTATGGTAATACTGTATTACTATATGCTATAATACTATATTCTCAGTTAAAGTGGAAAATGTCTACATGAAGTGTGTGATGTTTGTATTGATGTGACAGTTTAAAAAATGCTTCAGATGTGTTGTATTGACCAGGAATAGTTGCAGATATAGCAGCTAGATGTTGTAGGAACTTTTTTTTTTTTAACAGACTCTGTGTGCATCTTTTTGTCTCCAGAATGCAGACCAGCACTTGTTTACATTCCCCTCTAGCTATGGTCAGTTTGCCCTGGGTGTCTTTGATGACAGCTTTGACTTCGGAGCTGGACTAGGAACTGAGGACAACCGTGATGCTGAAAACCGGCGGGAAAGGGAAACAGCGTCACGGCAACGCTATGGCGCAAGGCAACCGAGAAGTCGTCATGGTTCAAGACGACAAGCAGGGAGGAATGAGGGAGTTCCCACATTAGAGGGGTGAGCAGTATAGTGTTACTTGTGGGACTAAAGTTTCACTCTTTGATTTATGACATTTGAAACTGAAGTGTCATTTAATTTAATTTTTGAGATTTGTATAACTCACTCAGCATACTCTGTGTCCTCCTTCATTGCATCTGAATCATTTTGTATGTTTTCTCTTTTGTAGAATCATTCAGCAGCTAGTTAATGGAATAATTGCACCTACTGCAATGCCAAATATTGGTGTTGGGCCATGGTGAGTATGGCTATGATAACCCAGAAAGCAAATCCTCAAAAATATGTGCTTGGCTTCTTCAATGTCTAATGCTTTGTTTTTAAAGGGGTGTTCTTCACTCAAATCCTATGGATTATGCTTGGGGTGCTAATGGACTAGATGCTATTATAACACAGGTATTTTATATTTGACTTTTCTGTTGTAAACATTAAATAAAATTGCTATGTTTAACTTGTGTTTAATGCGAAATCTTGTATATGTCAACACATTTATCTCTGAATCTGTTTTCCTCTCTTCTTTAGTTATTAAATCAGTTTGAGAACACGGGACCCCCACCTGCTGATAGAGATAAAATAAAAGGTCTTCCTACAGTACAAATAACAGACGAGCATGTTGGTAAGTTGAAACATGGCTTCTCCTTTTTTCTTTTTACATCTTTCTTTTCTTTTTCTTTTCTTTCTTTTTACAGTTTTTTGTAAAAATTTATGCTATTATACTGACACAGGTAAGTGCTATTGAAATCATTATCTGATCAAATAAGGTGTTAGAGTGCTGGCTGTGCAACTGCCTCTGTGTCAAGTCAAACCATAGCCTCCAGCCTTCTTTCTGAAAAAAAGAACAACTTTAGGCATTTTGTATAATTTTGATCTCAGACCTGGCTGAGCTTCACTGTTGTGAAAGACTAGTTCATAATGTCAGGTCACTATGGGTTAAAAAAAACTCTCATCCAGAGCCAGTTGACAAATGCTGGTCTTTATTGTCATCTTTATCAATCTTATATTTAACATGTTCTGTCTTTCAGCTTCAGGACTGGAATGTCCAGTGTGTAAAGAAGATTACAGTGTTGGGGAAAACGTGAGGCAGCTCCCATGCAATCACATGTTCCACAATGATTGCATAGTACCCTGGCTGGAACAGGTATTAGAAATAAGATGTGAAATTCTCTTTTGACTTAAATATTCACCACTTGTCATTTTTACCTTTGGGGCAACAGCATCAGCAGTGATATATTTTACGTTCTTTCTCCAGCATGACACATGTCCAGTGTGCAGGAAAAGCTTGAGTGGACAGAACACAGCAACCAACCCTCCAGAACTATCAGGGATGAACTTTACCTCCTCCTCTTCTTCCTCCTCCTCCTCCTCATCTTCATCTTCCTCTACCCCTCAGTCCTCAAGTTCGACCAGCAATGAGAACTCCACTGATAACTCGTAGAACATTTGTCCATCTCACCCTATGAGCTGTTTAGAGCTCATTGCCGTACTACAGAGCAGGGGCCTCCAGTCTCTGTCTGCCATAGGGTAGAGACTTGAGTGCATCTCTCCGAGAGCACTCAGCAGTAAGTGATACATGATACCCATGTATTTTGGCCAGTCCTGTTGCTCCCACCTTCATCAGGAATCTGAACAAAGGAAGGGTGGAGGCCTGGAGTGCAGCTTCTGACACGGAGGATATGGAGACGCATGGAAAAGGCTTTATCTGCCTGAATCACCTCATACAGGAAAAGAACACAAAGGAATCCAAAGGTAGAAGACTTGTGACAACAAGACAGTTGCTGTTCTTTTTTAAAATCTCCAGACTTGTATAATTTAAGACCCACTTTTGCTAATGAAGAAAATAAGAAATGTACAATTACTCCTTTTTATAAGTAGCATTCATATCTCACAGATAAGATGACTTAAAGTGCACTGTAGTGCACTGTTTAAGTGTGCACTTATATTTCTTCATGGTTTGGAAGGATATTACATGTGAATTCCTTAATTTTCAACAAATTGCAGTTATATTATTGATAAGATCCATTTGCAGTTTTAAGATAACCAGACTAGATAACAGGTACCAATTTTTGCACTTGAAATATTGCATCAAAACTGCAGTAATTTTGTGTTGTTTAAATAATGATGTGGATAAATAATCATGAATTAATTACACATGTTAGAATTTTATTTTATCCTGCAAGCCTAAAAATGTGGATCAGCTTTTCACATTATACACTTAGAGAAACTTCAGTGCGTTTATTTTAATTTAAAGTTAAATTAAATATTTTCTAAAGTTGCCAGTTGAAAAACTATTGATTTGCAGTATGATAATGTACAAAAAAGTGAACTGATATGAAAATAAAGATGTTTGGGTGCTATCACTCAAAGTACATGTACATCATTTTCATTGTGTGTGTATTTGTGCTATTCTTTAAAGGGCTAATTACCATGAGTCAGCTACTCATAAAATGGACTTAAAACATTCTGCAGAAAAATGGACCTCTTCTTTTATAAACTGATTGTTAACTATGGACACAAATGTTTGTAAAAGTTGTTTTTTCTGCTATGCTGGATGTGTGCTGCTGGGGTTAAACACTAGATGGGAGTACAGTAAAAAAACAAACTGGAAACTATGGAAATTGTATGGATTGTCATAACTATTATGCAGTAATTGAGCAAAACTTTGAAAATAATTGTAAAATAAACATTTTATGGCAAACACACAAGTTATGAGATGTACTATTAGGTTTCCCAGACCCTTTGTGATATATTGCAGGCTCTTAGAAAGCCATGTATCACTGAGGGAACAATAATGTCATTAACACTGCTGGAAGTGATTTCAATGCATAATATGATTTTGAAAGCATTCTGTACTTTCAAAATAGGGCTTGGTCCAGAGGAATGCTAGTAGTAAACAGGATCTATATTAAATCCTTCAATGGTGTATTTGCCTGCCAAATGTTATCAATAAGGCAATAAATGCAGCTTCCTTTTATTGTTTGGCCATATGGGTGTATTTCCTTCACATTGTACCTCTCATCTCCCCTTGGGTTTAGGGTTCAAAGGGCTTCAATTTAAAGGGATTGTTGTTATGGACAGGACATTAGTCTAGGTGAAAGGCCAATGGATACACTTGACATGTGCCTTTGAGTTTGACTCTACAGTGTGAAATTTGTTCTTTTCTTACATTGTCATTTACTGTACAATACATTTTTGTGCCCCTTTAACCACCTTTGAAGTATGCCAGGCTGTTTGACATTTAGTTACTCCAGAGTCACCGTCCATATTTTGTTAATATTGTTAATATGAATTTTTCAGATTTTGTTCATAAAAATATAAAAAATATCTACATAATAATCCAAATGAATTCTACTGAAATTCAACAGGATTAATGCCTGTGAACTTAATGACTTGCACTCTATCCTTTGACTATAAAACAGGCTGTCCAGAATTTGTCTTAATATGTCATTTATATTTATTTTTTAATTGTTTCCTTTTTTAATTGATTTTATCGATGGTCCTTCTTTAAAAATCTCTTTTTTATTGATGACGGTCCATGGCAGGATTTCTAAAATTAGCTAATTTTGAGCTAAAATTGATCATGGCTCTATGTGCCTTTTTGTTTTAACTCTTTCAATGACATGCCATATTCACCTTCAGAATGTAATTGCATGGCAAAGAAAGTGTTTGTATTTTCTGTTTTTGTTGAAGTTTCTTCTAGATAGAAGCTACATTCGTATAAGGATCCTGCACATTAGAATTGAACCGTCTCTTGAATTGTCTTGCAAGGAACTATTTTTCAAATAGTTACTTGCACGTGATGGCAGCTCTGACATACACTGACATCTTTATGATCACTATCTTGAGTTGACACATTAGGCCTATGAATGTGTAGAAATCTGTTACATATAAAATGTATGTGTGGTATCTGCTCTCAAATAGTAGGCTAATAGTTCCAATTGAATCCATCTTTTCTGCTCAGACATTGCCTGTTAAAATGTATTGTGAAATACTAAAATGTCTTATGACATATTCGAGTATAAACCAATCTTACTGTTTGCCAAATTACATTAACAATAAGATTATTATATATGTATAACAATATATGGGTAAGTGTAGACCAATGTAATCCATGTGACGTAACCACGCCTCTAGATACGTCATGCGTACGTGCTAATCAGGGCGTATGCGTGAGGTGCAACTAGAGGACGAGCAAGAGCAACTACAGCGATTGTCGGACATTCTGCTCGCGCGTCCAGCTGGAAGTTCGCAAGAAGAGAGGGGGATTTCTTCTCGCCCTTAACCTTACTTAACTTATTTATTTGACAGTTTAGTAAATACTAGAATACCAGCCATGAAGTTACTATGGGCAATGAGTGCCCTTCTGTTGAGCTGTTGGAGAGCCAGCGCTTCCACAGGTAAGATTTTTGTGTCAGCCATGTTGGTTGAAGATGTAGACTTTAGCCTGACTACGGACATTTAAATTGTTTATTTGGGTTCTGGGTTTGTCAACATTACGATGATTTTGTTTATCGTTTTTTTCCGTCGTCGAACACCTTTAACAGCTGTTAATATGAAAATGTACACATCGTGTCAGGCGTTAGAAAGAAAATACTAGTTTCAATCGACGGAGCTTCATAGCTAGCGACCTAATATGCTAATTTGCTGTGCCCAAAAGCCTTTTGGATGATTAACCTGAGCGTTTCGTGACTCGCATTACAGTAAAAAATAAATAAATATAAGGTAGCGAATGCCTGTTGATTTTCGGGTAACTGTCTTTTGCTGTGTAATTGTTCTACTGAAAGCAATTCATGCCGTTTTCCAAATGTTAGTAAATACGATCTGCCATGTTAACCTCCTTTTATAATGTGTTTTGCTGTTGTGGTGTTACTTTAACTAGCAGTTGCGTAACATCACGAAGGGTCACTGTCGTAGTTAACCTTATCTATCGTTTTCACTGACCTAGCTAGGCCACGCTCCGCGAAATCGCCCTGAGATGAAACTAGCCTGGTTGTTGAGCCTCATGACTTTCATTATTTGTCAGTGTGTCAAGTTTCGTGGCTCGCGGTACAGACCCTCCTCTAAACGCTCATCTTGTTATGAACCAGTAGGCCCAAACAACGGGAGCTTTCACTTGTTTTATTATGTTCCCTATAAAAGGTTTCCAAGCCTATTATTGCCACCTCAGCTGCTGCTTCCAATCAGTTTGTTGATAAGGATCGCCATTGATTAACAATATTTGATAAGGAGCTGACAAAGTTTGACTTAATTATTTGGCAAATGACTGTCATCAAAAAAATAACCTGAGCAGTCACTGATAAAAATGTACTTATCATTAAGAATAAGGTGCAATGTTCAAAAGGTACTTTGATATCTCCTAGGATAAATTTAGGGTCTAATTATAACCACTATTATTCCACTAAAAAGTGTCCAAATGAGCTTGTAAACCTCAAATTATGGTTTATATCTAGGTAGAAGATTCAATTGTTGTATTTTATGTTCTTAATGATATTAATACTTCTGTATCTGAAATGGAGCAACACACAAATTTCCTTAAACTCGTCATATTCTGTGTTGATGTGATAAACTTAGGAGTTAACCTGAATTTACATGAAAGTGAGTCATTTTCCACATAGGGTTTCATCACTAGAAGGAAGTTGTGAAAGAATCCGCGTACATGCAAAATGTGGTCTTTAGTCATATATATATAATCTTTTTTTGGTTTGCTTTCCTGAATCACGTATAAAAGCTTAACTTTAATTTTTCAGATAAATGAGTACCAACAAGCAGTTAATGAGTGATATATGCTTGGGCATTTGCGTGAAACACATGAAAGAACTTTTTTTTTTTTTTTTTGCCACTTTGGTTTTGACAGCTCAGAGTTGATCAGGAGTAAAATTAGATTCCCCTAGGGTTTTAGCTTCTTCTGTAGCTAAACTTTGGCATTTAAAGTAGGTTAGGAGGCAAAAAGGTATGTTCTGCTACTATTTGTGAAAAAGCTAGTTTTACCAGTACTATGAAGTACTTGATTTTTAGCCCCAGTAATGTAGTAAATAATGTGCAGTAAGGATTAATTTTGGTATTGACCGCCTTTTTGAGGCTCTAGCTGCTTAACCTCATTTCACTGAAATTATCCTTAATTATGATAAAAGCCTGCAGTTTAAGCTGAACACTGACAGAGAGGTGTGAGTTAATATTCTTTCAGTAATGATTACTAACCTCTGCAGGTCCAGGACAGATTAATGATTACACTGGACAAAATGTTTAACTTGGTTGGTAGACTCCACATATATGGAGAAAATGACTTAAAAGGATCAGGTCACATCTAAAGGATTTCTGCGTGTTTATGGTGAGAAGTATTTTACTGCCTCACGTGAAGTGATTTATGTCCCTTTAGTGACCTTCATCAATTAACACAAGGCTTGAATGCAGGTTCAATACACTACATTTAAACAATGTATGTTTTCAATCCCTGTGTTTTATTTCATTCAACGTGCTTGAACCATTGGCATTAATTTTCTATCTGAAAGGATGTCACATTGTACTAGCTATTCCTGTTCAGCTCCAAAATGTCAAAACAGTTGTTAAGCAAGTGTTGAAAGTACCCTGAGGATTGCATGTTTTGCCCTCACCTTTTCAGAAGTCTGTTGTTCATTTTTCACTGAGGAAGCAACCAGCTTGCTCAGTGAAAAATGAACATGGGGAGCCTGTGGAGATAACGCATACATTCTCACAGCGTGGGTTTATTTACCCCCCTTTCAACACTTTCTTGCTCAACAAATCTCATGGTATCTCTTTGTTGCATAAAATAATTTTTCCCTTTATGGAAACCTGATTATTTTACAGGCCTTTTTTGTGCATTTGTCCGACTGTTCAGCTCCTTGTTTACCAATGGCAAACTGAGTACTGACTGTGGAATTTGTCTTCTGAAAACGCTCCAAACACAAGGAGCAGATCCATGTTATAGAGCACAGGGTTATGGGCAGTAAATCAGACTGTCAAGATTCTTTTGGCTAGCATCTAATGAGTTGTGCATGGAGCCCTGACTATATTTAATTTTGAACTTTTGTGAAGCATGTGCCATTCATGAAGTTGACCTTTGGTAATAGTGAAGAGGCCACCTGATAAGCCAAAAAAGGTTACATGATATACACGTTACCGGCGCTTCTGTCGACCAGTCTTTGTTTCATGTTAAATTGATGTCTCCTTTTCAGAGCAAAGCAATCGTTGAGTTTCATCTCTTATTTGGGCTAGAGGGGGTTTCTCGTGACTGTGGGGTATCGTGGGGCCAGTTTAGGCTGTACTCAGATTATTGTGTGTGTGTGTGTGTGTGTGTGTGTAGTATTGTTTGTGAAGGAAGGGAACACGCTTGTCATCATTTGGCTCGCAGTGTGAGACCGCAATTTATTATAGCAGCTTCCTTTTTAATGTCTTCCCACCCTGTTTTCTATTTACAATAATTTCCTATATATGATCTTTTTTTTAAATAAATGTAAATAATATCAATCCTCATGTAATTTTTGAATAGTGATTTGCGGCACTGTGGCTGCAGTTTTTCTCTGCCTTATTTATTTTGCCATAAGATCTACATTAATCATTCTTTTAGTCTAATACATTAAAATGTATTATTGTATTTCAATTTTTTCTCAAATGAAAAACACAACAGGATTGATGCCAGTGAATTAAATTAAATGAATATGAAGGAAAAACAGCAGTAATAATGATAGCAGAGCCACACCTTAGTTCACTTTCGTTAATTATGTTGTATGTTTTTTTTTTTTTTAACTGCACATGCACACAGCTGAATGTGTCCAGGCCTGTAAACTCTGTGTTATACTCAGGCTATTTTGGGCTGGACCATGTCATCATCTGTCCCATCTCGAGCTGTGTGCACAGCGTGAACCATTGTGTGTGTGTTAGTGTGACCGGCAAAAAATCAGATATGAGCTTGAGTGCGGCGGGTCACCAGTCATGGCTGATCAGCTGAAAACCGCCCGTGTTTAATGAGTGACGGATCGATCAGTGCATCTCTTTTTAACCTCTTTTGATAGGAGTCGGTATCAGTACCCGATACTTTTTTTTTTTTAAGGGTTGATCAAAATGACCCAGAGCCAAGAAGTTGCAAAATGTATCCAGTCATATGATGCCTGTGTTTGATGCTTTTTGCTTCCACACATATAAAAATACAAATAAAAAGGAGACTTTCTATGTTTTTGCTTGCAGTCAATAACTGTAAATGTTCATTTTCATACAGGATTTGACAGTCTACTCAAAAATACAAATACTTAAGAAGATACTCAGCCTTTCTGTCAGTAAATTTGAATAAAGATTTCGACTGTGAGCACATTTTCCTCAGTGATGTATATCCTGAAATAATTAGAAGAATGTTAAATTAAATTATAGTTTGTTGTTGCGCAGCTTAACACAATAGCTTATGTCAGGTGACACTCGGCTCCACATAAAATAAATTGCTGCATGCATGTGCGAAAGCTTCCATGTTTTTTCTTTCTTTCTTTCTTTTTTGAATTAATTATTTGAAATGTTTTCCATTTCAGCCTCATCTGCTTTGCTCTTATTTTCTTTCATTCATTGCATATGGTCTGGAATTCACAAGAATGCTATTCAATGCTTTTAATGTTTTTGTTCGTTTCTTGTGATCACCTTTTAGGGATGTCTGGATCATTTTGAGTTTTTAAGGTTGGGAAGTAGAACTTAAAGCCTTTAATTTGATTACAACTATATACTGTTGTAATCAAATTATATAACTATAACTATAATTTGGCCAATTAAACAGACTTATCAATAATAAGTTCAATCAATGAAAAATTGTATATTTGTCATATCACTTTAAACATATTATTTTGCTGTTGTAGTAATCTATTGATCAGTACATTTCAAATACAAAACCACAAAGTCTCAAAATGAAATGTTGAATCGACTACTATTTAGGTCAAAAGTGTAATAATTAGAATTAGTTAGATGTTCTGGTCATCCCTAAATGCTTTTTATGTTGCTTTTCTCGTGTTTGTTTTAATGGGTCAGAGTATTAAAACATTTCCAAAAGAATAGTTTGAAAATGTTTCTCTGGTCTTTGCCTTTTTTATGTGCTCACTTTCATAATTTCATTTCATTTGTGTTTTATTAACTTTGTTAATTTTTTTCTTTCTCTTTCCTACTCACATGTTTTTCTTCCATCACTGCTTTTTTTTTCACCAATTCATGAAATCATCTGGCTTGCTTTAAACCAACCACATTCAAAATTAAAATCTTTTTGCTGGGCTGACTGTAAACGGTGCTCAGCGGGTTTTATCAAGTCTCCCCTCTCTCGGATGAAGCTGATAAATGACAGCGCGGAGCTGCATTGCGAGGTCATAGGGAGTCCCATTCCAGAGGTGCAGTGGTGGTTTATAGTGGGTGAGGAGCCCAACGAGACCTCCACCCAGCTTTTTGACGGAGCACGGGACGACCGTGTGCAAATAAATGCCACATATGTTACACATGCCACTAGCACCATTCACCTCACTAGCCTCACCTTCGATGACTCGGGCACATACGAGTGCCGCGCTTCCAACGACCCCGACCGCAATGAACTGAAGAAGACGCCAAAAATCAAGTGGATCCGCTCGCAGGCAAACATTATTGTGATTGAACGTGAGTGGCAGAGGAAGCATGAGGAGACTCAGGTCAAAGTAGCTTGGCTGTTATCTCCTCATTAGTGAAGTA
Organism: Rastrelliger brachysoma; assembly: GCA_024605115.1. Lineage (NCBI taxonomy): Eukaryota > Metazoa > Chordata > Actinopteri > Scombriformes > Scombridae > Rastrelliger > Rastrelliger brachysoma. The sequence goes on from JANJYP010144014.1 coordinate 16,397, forward strand.
CCGGACGCTGAGCTCCTGTTACTCAACTCCCATGCTTCCGGTCCAGTACCCTGCTCCTTCTGCTTCACCTCATATAAACACTCCCTCTCCTTTCCTCAAAAGCATCCTGTAGTGAAGCAAAACCTGGTCATCCAGTGTAGCCAGGCTCCACCCTAATCCTTTGTTACCTGACATAGAAGATGTCTTCAATCTGATGCCTTTTTTCCCCCGCCCATGTTAGGTACCATGTTTATAATCGGTTT
>JANJYP010144023.1:0-12827 GCA_024605115.1 Rastrelliger brachysoma
TCCCACATATTATATTCAGTTCTACCATGTTTTTTCTTACAGTATGTCACAGTTTTGAATATTTTCCACATCTCTCAGACTCTCTTAAAGCTGAATGGAGTCTGGAATTGGCCCTGACCCCCTTTTTTGTCATTTACAGCTGTTGGGTTATCAGTCCATTCACTACAGCACTCAGGTCTCTTTACTCTGCCTTTGCAGCAGATTGTTTTGTTTGTCCTTCTGGTACCCTACTTGACTGGTACATGACTTATTTATAATATGGCTCACCTGGGTTGTTGTTGTTTTGTAAGTGAAATAAACTTACAGCCGAATTTTCTGTGGCATTTCTAAGGAAACGGAAGAAGGCTGGGTTTTTGGCAAGCAATTGGGGTTTTATATTCCAGACAGGACTGAAGGAGAAGAGAAACGCAACCTCTATTCAGCGGTCATGCTGTGTGCTAAAATTCCCTCCATTCCCCACTTTGCTCACAAGCCTTCTCATCTCACCAGGGTGTGTGTATGCAATTGTGTGTGGGATGTGCTCTGTGTGAGCTGTATTTGCAGGTTCATACACATTTGTTTATTGATGAAGGAGACTTTTATACTCCGAAGCATGCCGACTATCACTCAGGCCATGTTATTTGTGTGTGTAACTATGTGACTGCATTTGTGTGTGCCCGAGGCTTATGTGTCTCCTCCAGAGACATTGGCCAAGATTCAAGTTATTAAAAATCAGCATTACATAGAGGCAACACTGCCGGCTCAAAAAGTGCTGGACCATAATTTAGCAGTGGAATTTGTCTTATATCTTGGGGTGTATATATAGCATTTTAATTTCAGGTATGTTTCAACATGCAATGATCATTGAAATGAGTGATCTGTTTTTTTTCCATTTAATAGTATCAGAAAACATTTAGGTTCTTCCAGTTTCCCTACCTGACCTCTTGCAAAATATATCAAGTTTAAAAATCTTTAACGTTCTTTAAATGATACCTACTCATCTTAATGATTTTCTTCTTTCCATCTAGTGCTGTGATTTGGGATACCATGCCAGTCTGAATCGAGCATTGCGAACATACCTATCAGCTGAATATAACCTTGAGACGTCACGTCATGAGGGTCTTGACATCATTGAAAATGCTGTGGACAGTCTGGACCCACGCAGTGATCGGCAGAGGTTCATGGAGATGTATCCTACAGCCTTCTGCCCACCAGCAAAGTTCGAGTTCCAGCCTCACATGGGAGATGAGGTACATGATGGTGATAATATCTGATGCAGAGTTCTTTAAATTTGGTTGTTGTTACATCTGAACCAAATTTAACCAAACCAAATCTGAAAAAAAAGATTCTGAAAATGCTTCTAGTGCCTCTGTGTGCCAAGTGCACTCTGTAGATACACCGCCTAACGTAGAAGTGAATTTGGAGTAGATTAGAAAAAGTCTCAGACTTAATGAGGTCTGATTTTCAGTGGCTTAAGTGCAGCGTTTTACTGCGTCTGAGCTGCCAGATCAGGTTTTATGGGGCACTGCAATTGACAAATTATGTGTTATTCCTCACCCTGCAGTCATGTAGCTCAACATGTGCTAAGAGTTTTACTGTTTGGTTGGCAATACCAGCGCTGATATCATGTCTGTTTACTAGTTGTTGTTGTGCAGCTGTCTGCATTCAGTCAGCAGAATTCACTGTGGTTTGCTCTGCAATTGTAGAAGAATTTGGATTCCTGTCTCCTGTTTAAACCTGAGGTTACGTGGCCTACTTCTTCCTTCAGTAAGTTGTAATTTCAGGTTGCTGATCAGTGACAATGCATTTTCTCTTTTCTCCAGGTGTGTCAGATCTCAGTGCAGCCACCAGTGAACGGAGAGCTCATACTGAGGTTCCAGCAGCTGCAGTCTCGCTTGGCTACTCTGAAAATCGAAAATGAAGAGGTAAAAACATATATAGCACGCTATCCAAATATCTGTGGTAAACAGGGGATTAGATATGCCAACATGTCATACTCCTGGAGATACGGGCGTTTTGTTATGCTGCCATTTGCTGGTAGCTAGAAGAAAAGTTTAGACAACTTTAGACATCACGGAGTCAGCCGAGATGAGACAGAGAATAGACGTTGATGATCTCTAAAGTTTTTGTTGCATACACACACATACACGCTATATCTTCCTCTCTCTCATGCCCAGCAGGTAGCCATCAAACCCTCTCTGTGAAGCCTCAATTTTGTTCCCACCGGTAGAATTCACTGTCTAGATTTTATTTGCACAAACCTGTGTTATGCTGCTCTGTTTTGACACTGGAGGTGCATCTTTGCAAACAATATTATTTTAATCTGTCTACAGCATGTTTGAGTAATTCAACTTTTTTTCTTTTTTTTTTTTTTTTTTAATAAAGCAAAGGCCAATAGAGAGGACTGCTGTTGTTTCACACAGTGCAATCATGTCCATCAGGCTGGCTGGTGTATCATGTCTGGCCTGCTTCCCCTCTATAAGCTCTCACTGCCTTTTGTCCTTATGTTCTCTGTCTCTCCTTCCCTCCACATCAGTGCACTTTCTCTTATCCCTCTACAAAGACTAACAGAAACACAGGAGCATGTCAGTCAACTTCCTCTACATCCACTCTAGCTTGAGTTTCTTTGTAGATGTTATCATTCAAGTGAAATTGACTGAAAATACATCAAAAGGAAGGAACAATGATTTTTTTTTTCTCTGTGTGTTTTATTTATATAGCACCAAATCACAACAGAAATGATCTCAGAGCACTTTTCACATTGAGCAGGTCTAGACCATACTCTTTATTTCACAGTGATCCGACACTCCCCCTTTTAGCGGGAAGAGACCTTGAACAGAAGCTGGCTTTAGGTGGGCGGCCATCTGCTTTGATCTGATTTTATGCTGCTCAAAGGGCAAGTTGATTACCTTGCTGAGCGCTTCATAGGTGCATTTTTGATGAACAATTGTCGTCAGCGCGAATCTCTGTGACAAACATTTTGCATATCCCGTGAGCAGTTCACAATAAGCCACCCCATGTTTCAGCAGTTCAGTGCTTTTAATGTGAACTAGCAACAGCAGCAATTATTGGGTTTGCATCTGCAGTAACTTGATACAGTTCTGATACAGCATGAGGAAATGGAACAGTAAACAGTGAGACTGATAACAATGAGAGAAATTATAAAACAGGATTAAATGAATGCATTGTGTCTTGTGAATACACAGGCGTAGGTGTGTTCACAGGCTATTTGAATCCAGCACAGGAATGGCAGATTTCAACATTAACAATTTAACAACTATATATGGCTGTTGTTAAAAATGTGCTTCAGTGCTGACCATACAGTAAATTATATCAAAATCTAGGTTTGATTTCATGACAATATTAAGGATTATGACTTCAATCAAGCAAGAAAATACTAAATATTTTTTGTCTGCAGCTTCTTAAATCTGAGGATTTACTGTTTTGTTTTTTGTTTTTACATGTCTTATATCATCATACATATTTTGAGGATTTGGACTGTTTACCAGAAAAAACAAAACATTTCAAATTATGACCTTATGCTCTCCTCATGGGCAAGTTTTATCATTTCTTCAACATAGACTTGTAGCCCTACCAATTATCATGCAGACGCAGTGTGTGTTTTTATGAAGTGTGTCTGGGCTGTTTTTTGTCCTGCTAGTGTCATCACAATTAACACTGCATGCAGTACATACAATATTACCACAACTGGACACATGTATTCCAGTTTGTGTGTGTGTTTTTTTGTTTGTGTGGGGGTATGATGACAGGCTCTGGTGCTTCATGTCCTTGTCTGCCTGCCTCTCCAAGCGGATGTCCTGGTGGGTCAGAATTGGAGGGCGCTGCTGCCTTGTGTTAGTATCACCAGATGGCCTCCCTTCCCGGGCACAGCATGCCAGATACATCCTTGAAAAATGAACTTTCAAAAGCACCGTGATGACCTACAAGCATGACTGTCAAATGTACAAGAGAGCATGAGAGTCTTCATCCGGCCAGGAAAAGCTGCAGGGCAGTGCTTAATAGAAGTGCAGCTGTTTCCTCAAACCTCTTTGACTCCTGTGAAATGGTGAAAGAAAACATTGCTGAATAATTTACTCTGCATTGGTGGTGGGTGGGGTGCGACGTGGGGAGGAAGACTTTGGATGTTACTGTGACTCGGGGGGCTGGCGTTACCATCACCCTGCCATGCGAGCCACTGCAGAAATTACAATGGAAATTTTTTTCATTAAAAAAGCCTTTCCAAGGACATTGTTCATCGCAGCTCCTCAGTCAGTCAGCATGGTTCATCTTTTTTTCAGATTTAATAATCTGGTCATTTGGATCTCATTTGGCTCTGTATGCACCAGAGCCGGCACAGATGATGATTTCCTCTTCTGCTCTCATTCGTCTTCTCACCAGATATACAAAAGCACTTTACAGTTATTCTCAACAACATTTCACACTAAACCCAGGCAATCTAAACCATCTCCTTTGCAGGGAGTGTTTGTTTTTCCCTCAGTAAATCTCAGGGAGGCACATCAAAGCCTGTCTATGTGTGGGTATGTGTGTGTGTTCGTAGCGGGATGATCAGCAGATTATACACTTACTGCAGGGTCTGTAGAAAGCTAGGGACACCAAGTTTGCCTTCTGAGATAATAGCATTGAAATAACTGTTAGTGATGTTGTACTGCTGCCCCACAGAGTCATAACATTGATTCAATAGCATGGCGAATGGTACATAACTTATTTTAAGCTCAGAAAACATTGACCATAAGTAAACCAAGCTGATAATTGGCTCATCATTTGCTGAACTGCTATATATGCTATATAGCACCAATAGAAGACATTTGGGTCAAGGTTGTATATTAAAATAAACAAAGTTAACTCAATTCGAGGGGCTTTCTCCACGTCTGTTGTGCAGCCACAGGGACTAATGAGCATGTCCACCAGGTCTCTCTAAGAGCTCTGTTGTAATTGAGCCCTGCAGTGAACACTGGTAACTATTCGTCTGCTGAATAATGGATAAACCCAACAGCTTTTTTCACTGGGAGCAATTCTCTCGCATGCATGAGTCCTGTCTTCCTGATGACAGCTGGGCCTCTCGCCTCCACGAGGCCACCCAGGATGAGGCTACAGGGACAGGGGTATAGGGAGACCAAAAGTGCTCAAAACGTGGAACTAATGACTTTTTGTGGCAGGTAGTTACCTATTTTATGGATGTTTGATTTGTCTAAATCTCACAGGCGAGAACTCAAGCATCACTTCTCTCTCACTTGGAGCCAGCAGGTTCTTTTTCATTCAGGTGCAGAAAATCACTCCTTTGATCACCAACTGACAATCCCCAACTGTCGTCACAAGACAGGATGATGTTTTTGTGAAGTTTTATGATCCTAGAATCCCCCATTTTCCTTTTCTATGCTGTCATTAGCCATGTTCCAACCTGCAGTGTGTTTTTGCTTCACAATGGGATGGGTGACACTGTAACTACATCCACATTGTGTGTAGAGGCATGCACGTCAGCACTGTAATCCATCACTGCAATACATGAAAGAGTCCACTTTTCTATTCAGGTGGGTTTGTTCTTTTTTGAAGGCTAAATGAGTCACAGGTCAGGCAGTTAAAAAAACAAGCTCTAATCCTCTGTTGTGTCTGTGTGTGTAACAGTTAGTTCTTTCATTAGTGTTGAGGTCAGACTCACTTAATAATTGAAAAATGGTGACACCATAGAATGATGGTCCTCCTCATCATTAAACATAATTAGGAGGAAGGCCAGCTGTGCCTCACTCAGGGCGCCGTTGACCTGTGATGCCCCCAACTTTTAAAAGCCTACACAATCAAGCTATGACGGTTGTGTTTCACCGCTATCCCCACACAGTGTCTCTGTTGAATGCGGAGGAGAGTTTTGCTGAATTTTTCCTGAGAGGCTGTTGTTGTTGTGTCTGCCTCTGTTGGCCCTCTTTCCCTCTACAGCTTTTCCACATCAGTGATTCACGCTCACACTTCACCATATCTTCCCCCTGTTTTTTATCTCCTTTATTTTTTTCTCTCTTTCTATCCATATTTTTCCTTGCTCTGCAAATGTCCTTAACCCACTTAACCCTGCATTTAATATAGAATTAGGGTCACTCTTGAGGTCATTTAATAATGTTTTCTCATATTTTTTTCCTAATTTTTCCCTTAAAAAAGATAGACCATTTTAATTATCCCACTATGAGAACCTTTATAGCAAGATATTAAGATGTAATTCTCAAAATAATACAACTTTTTAGGAATATAAGACTCCTGTTCTATTTGTATACACTGTCAGTTTTTAGCAGCTTTTGATGGTCTTAAACCTGTCACTCACTTGCTCTCCCATTTATATGTCATATCCTTTTTTATCTTGTGTGATCTCACTGTATAGTGGACACAGTCATGGCCTGCAGCATTCACTCACAGAACAACTTCTTCAGTAAGTTTATGAATTCCAAGAGAAGCAACTCTGTTGACAGGGAATAGGCGGTTATGGAAATGAATCTTAAACGCTTGCGACTGAATGTACCATCTCTTGTTCATCTCTGGCCCCTCTGAGTGCATGCAAATTGATTGCTTTGCCTGGGAGTCATGTTCAAGGGATGGTAGGATTCTTTTTTTGGGAATGCGTGTCTTGTCAGAACCACCTGAATCTGAGTGTCATGGAAAAAGAAAAGATGTTTTTAGAGAGTATGATGATTTAAGCCACTGAATATGGCACAAATAGTGAAAGTGAAGAGATGGCATCAAACTTTTAAGCGGGGAGGTCTCTGCTTTGACAAATGACTTTTCCTCATTTTCCCCTCTATCCCTTCTGTCCCCAGATCAAAAAGACGTCAGAGGCCACTCTCACCACCATCCAGGACATGGTAACCATCGAAGACTATGACGTTTCTGAGTGTTTCCACCACAGTAGATCCACAGAGTCCGTCAAGTCCACTGTGTCAGAGACATACCTCAGCAAACCCAGCATTGCCAAGAGGAGAGCCAACCAGCAGGAGACAGAGCAGTTTTACTTCATGGTAAGTAAATGATGTTTGACTGAAGAGAAGAAAGCGTGCCTAATAGAAAGGGGGGAATTTCAGAGATGTCTTTTTTTATTTCTGTGTGAAAATAAAAATAAACCTCTCTGATTGGACTCTATTTGATGCCTTGGTTATCTTTCTGTATATGTATTTTAAGAAATGAAAATGCCACTTTTCTGTTGTCTGATTATACACTCTGTCTAACAGATGTTACAGAAACCTCTCTAGAATATGAACTCAAAGCTTTTATAGAGAATTTATAAAGCTTAATCTATAAATTCTATTGGATTCAAAACTCTAAATTTATTCACACAGCCCCTTTGAACTCTTTGATCAGCTAGCAGAGGGGTAGCTCTCCCAAAATATTTCCATTTTGTAAGCCCGGCCACTATCCTGTTCCAGTCTGAAGATGGACATGCTCTGATAAAGGCTTTAAAAAGACTCTCACTGAGTCCTTTGCCCTTGGCTGCCTTATCGTAGATTGCTATCTTAAGAGCGGGCGCTGTAGCTGGCACTCAGGGCCGCCGTGTAATTACTCTCAATTCTCCACAGAAATTCCGGGAGTTTCTGGAGGGCAGCAATCTCATCTCCAAACTGCAGGCCAAACATGACTTGCTGAAGAGGACACTTGGTGAAGGTACAATCACAATCACTTTACTTTCCCTCTTCTTGTAGCTCCCTCTGTTCTCGTTCTCACATTTTGTTGAGTACTCGCACTTTATTCACTCTGAACAACAAATTCACTTCCACCTGCCTTGCTCCAGCCAAAATGAGGAAGTATTACCTATAATATATGAGCAAACAACACATTTTACTAATAACTGGTGATTGAATTTGATCTTTTTTGTTTTCTGTAGCCCTCTAGAGTGATTTCAGCCTTTCTATGGCAACCTTCTCATTGTTTGCCTGCTTTTTCCACTAGTCAAAGCTCCTAGATGGTAATCTGGGTTTTAGCCAGCCAAGCCAGCGCTGAGAGGGATTGTGAATTTGTATTATCCTTCTTAGTGATTGATTTGCTCCAAACTTAATGGACTGCAATGTATTAGAGGGGTAGGCGGGCATTATGATGGTCTCTCCTTGTTCTATACTGGTGGGATCCCCTCAAGGCCTTGGCTAATCTACAGTCAACCCAAAGCATGGCCGTCAGTCACTGTGCTAACCTGCAGTCCTGGTGGTCTCAGTCAAACTGTCTGCTTAATAAGTAATGGAGCTGTGAGGTAACACGGAAGAGAAAAGTCTCCTGCTTTTCCCATGTGCTCCTTAATCATATTGTTGTCAATGAGCTAAAGTACAGTATGAGTCACTGAGACACACAGACAGGTCAGATCCTGTTCATGGGAACAGATGGCCACAGATTTAAAACTAGTCCTGTTCTGCAAAACCATTTGGAAGCATTTTTTTTTGCCAACTCTTANGACAGGTCAGATCCTGTTCATGGGAACAGATGGCCACAGATTTAAAACTAGTCCTGTTCTCCAAAACCATTTGGAAGCATTTTTTTTGCCAACTCTTACTTTGCCTGTGCAAACTTGAAGCTCTACGTATCACTATAATGATTAGTCTGTCTGTGTTTCGCTGTGCCTATGTCGGTTGTAAATGTTGAACTGTGTGCCAGGTTGATGTAAGTTTATAATGTAGTGCTGTGTATTGTCATGTAGCTTAATTGTTGCCTGTATAAGTTTCTGTGCAAGCAGGCCATGAGCTGTGTGTGTGTGTGTGTGTGTGTGTTTGCGCGCATGTGTGCGTGTGCATGGGTTTTGTTTGTGCTAGTCAAGAGGCCAGCGGTTGCGGACAGATGGCAGGCTTCAAATGCTTCACTAGGCGTATGCACAATGCACCGCAGGGACCTCAGAGACAGGTCCTGGCACATCCACATGTCTAACTTCCCCTCACATCTCTTCTCCTTTCTCTCTTCACCCGCAGGCCACCGAGCTGACTACATGACCACAAGGTAAAGCACACACTCACACACACTTGAGGACTCGTGAGTATTCAAGACACACAGCCAGTTCATTTTGTTCCAACAACGACAGAAACTTTTGTGACGTGTTGCAGCTCATCAATGCGAGGACACTAGCCTCAGGACATTCTCATGTTAGATCTTCCGTAACCATGAAAGCAGAGGAGTCTATGGTTAGGGGAAAAAAGCCAGAAGAGCACTGAGCATATGTGCTGACCTCTGTGTTTTTTTAAGCTTAGTCTAGTATCATATGGCAGGGTTACCATATTTCCCAATTGTAATAGTGCTATTTATTAGACCTGTAGAGGGATTGAAGAGGTGAGGTGGTAAAGTGGAAAATGTTTAACCTAAAAAACTAATCATAGAGCAAATGATTTTCATCAAATTTTAATGTTTTAGTATCAAGTTTCAAGAATAACCAGAGACAAGTGAATAAGAACATATGAGTGAGTTGAACTCTCAGTCAGACTTTTGCATATTCGAAAAAGGTTCATTGATAAAGTTATTACATTTAGTCCCATTATTGATTCAACATACATTGGTTTAAACTTATTTTCAGTTCTTTGTGAGCAACAGAACGATTATGGAGCCTATCACAGTGGCTTATGAGTCAGCAAAGAAAAGAAAAGTAATTTCATTTGACATTGTTACTGTGCTATTTTGTAATATTTGGTTAATCTAAATATCCAGGTCAAAGTTTAGTTTTCGCTTTTAGAATCACACGGGAAAAGTCACATTTAACAATGTCCTTCCAATCCTTCATCTGTGCACAGAAAATTTCTCAGAAAATATTTATTTGACATACTGGTAAAGCAACAGTGCTTTTACATTTCTAATAAACCTAAGCACTGAAACAAAGTTTTATTCTCATTACAAATATTTAATCTTCTATGTGGTCATTAACAGATATTTCATGACCAGTTCTTTCCAGCAGAGTAGTTCTGTCATTTTTTTAGAAGCAGAAGGGACTAAAGTCCTGCACTCCTTTCACTCTTTTCACTTTTCTCAGGCCTACTGGTCACAAGAAGCCAAACTGCATTAGGTCACATACACATTTACACAAACTAAGAGAGGCAGTCCCCCGCAGGGCCTGTCATGAGGTGGATGCTGACACATACGATGCGCTCAGCAGGTCAGATATTTCACCAGCCTGTGATATCTTGTAGAGAAACAGTAGACAGCATTACAAAGAAAAGTTAATTCATGGGTCTCAGCAGTGGCTGAAAATACCCTCATTCACCTGTCTGTCATCTTAAGTGAGATAGTTTTAAAGATTAGTTGGCCTCAGCTTCAAGTTCTTGAAGGACATATAAAGGTTATTGGAGAGTTACCTTTAAGAGATGAATTTCTCTGGAAGGAAAATTGTTTACTTATTCTAATGCATTTTTTGTATTCTAGACATCCCAATGGTCCGCTCAAAACCCACACTGGCACCCGGCGGGCTAGACCCCGCTCTGTTTTTAATGTTAGGTTATTTAATGGCAATTTGGAGTCATTTATCAAGGTACCGATTACCAGTCTGCCCGCTTGACACTGCTCCTCCTCCTATCTATTTCCTGTCTTGCTCTGGCTTTCTGGTCATTTCGGTGGGTTCCCCCAAAGCATCCTAGCTTTAGTTTATCTTAAAAAACAACAACAAATTTGTACTAAGATAGATTTTGGAAACCTTTCTCATGAGTAAGTGAGCTCCAGCAGTCTGCAGGGGTGGCACTGATAGATTTGGAGGGCTGCAAGAGGAGAGGAAGGGCAGTTGGGGGGATAAATGTTTGTCTCAGTCAGCTCCCCTGACTCACTGCTGACCTGGCATCACTGAGCTGCTCTGGCAGAGAGATTCCCCCCTCCTCCTCCTGCAGAGGGAGAGCAGAGGCCAGTGAAAACAGCAGGATATATGACAGTCAGTGAACGGATGCCAGACTGATAAGGTGTGCTGCCTCCCTCCTCCAGCCTTTTCTCTGCCTCTCACCAGTGACCATGTCCGGTCCTGCCTCGTCGTATCCAGTTCCCACTGTTTTCTTTTGGGTGTGATGCCAGCACAGAGTGGAATGAGGATGCACTCTTAGTAAAAGCTTTGGTGGGCAGCTGCTGTGGTCCTAATCTGGGTCTTGCTTCTCTCTCTCTTTCTCTCTCTCTCTCTCTTTCTCTCCCTCTCTCCATCTGTGGCTCTTGCAACATTTTTCTGTAGCCGCGGACGACGGAACTCACACGCTCGACATCAGGTAGACACCTTGAGGCATCTTGGGGGGCCCATGCTGCTTGCCTGCGCTCATTTCCTGTATCTATCCTGCCTTAACAGCACTTTCCCTCCTTGTTGTGTTTGTTAATATCTTGTAATCTTCAACTGACTCAGACAGACTGAATTGATGTTTTATTATCCAAAATCTGATTAATCAACATTCCTTAAATGACGATATTGCAGCAAATTGTTTCTTTAGTTTCAATTGGAAATTTGGAAATTCCCAGCATGAACCATTTCCAGTGTCCAAATTAGTATAGAGTTTATCTGATAGAAAGCAGTCATTCTCATTCTCACATACACCAAGAGATAGTATTACATAATCCTGCTGCACCAGACCTGTGCCTCAACCCTCAAGGGCTCCACTCCAATGATAGATAGTCGATTTTGGCATGGTTGCTGTGTTTGGACCGTGCACATACCCCTGAGGGCTGTGAACAGATCCACTGTATCATTAAAAGCATGTACTGAGCCCCTGTCCAGTACTGAGCTGCAGGAGCAGTTGGCACAAAGGCAAAACAAGAGTGCAGCGCACGTCTAAGTGCGTGACAGGAATGTGTCTGGAGAAGACAGCGCTGCTCCTCTCATCCCATCCACTCCTGCCCAGAACGCCATATCGAGCACGTGGCTCTTTAGATAAGTTCTCACCACTTCATACGCACAGTGTGCTTGATTGCGAGCCTAAGTATAACAGAAAGTATATTTAGTATCACCTGAGGCCCATTGAAATGTGCCGGACAACAAGTTTGTACATGTCTATTGTAGTTAGTAAGTGATTTGTTCTAGACTTTGTGATATTTCACAGTTGTTGAAGTCAACTCAGTCTGTCCCAGTAAGATCTCAGCATACAAACTCTCACTGTCTATCTAAACCTATCAACTTCACTTACACCGTGTGTGCATGTTTATATACTTTGAATGTCACATTAACCGGTTCCTGTTAGAGCTCAACCAATACCTTAGGAAGGCTAATATCAGGGCTCCATATTGAGTCATCACCGAAATGTGTTTGCATCAAATCTGTACATTTTCAGATAATTAAGAGAAATATTGGAGAGATGGACTGACACAATAAATCTATCATCCTACATTTGCGACTACATAAAGTTTTGTGTGAAGTGTTGTTGTCTTTAGAATTATTAAATGTTACATTTACTGAACAAAATGTACTCTTATTGTCATTTGTATCATTTCCAGAAACCCAGTATTGGTTGGGCTCTATTGCTCTTGTGCATGTGAAAAAATAAGTGTAAAGTATAAGTGTAAATTAGACATGACCTAACTTTTTTTTTTTTTCTCTCTTTAAAGGACTCTGGACAAGCTATCCCCCGTGTGGTTGAAAGCTGTATTCGCTACATAAATTTGTATGGTGAGTTGGTTGTGATAATACTGTGTATAGACATTTAGCCACTTAAGGAAAACAATCATCAACTAATCCCTTTATTTTTTGTGAAAAGTGAAACCTCAGCGATTTAAAGGCGCTAATTGTTTGGGTGTGTACGTTTCTCTTTTTTCATCTCAGGGTTACAGTTTGTTCCACTTCAGTCGCAGTCATGGGAAAATGCAGATTCCATCTTGTTTACAGCGCCACTGCCTTTTCCACCCTGAGTAGGCAGACAGCTTAGCCAGGCACAAATGAT
>JANJYP010144029.1:0-19768 GCA_024605115.1 Rastrelliger brachysoma
TGTTACACAAATCAAACCTGCGCAGCTATAGAAAGCCTTCGTTTAGAGGTTTTGACTGTCAGTTTAGTCATGCATTTTGTTTCAGCTATAGCATATGTACAAGGTCAGTGTGAACGACTAGTATTCAGCATGATGACGGGAGAAAAGGAAACATCAGGAAAGCTCAAATTGCCAGCGTTATTGGCGATGCAAAAGTGAAGTTTGGCTAAAACACAAAATGTATATTTTTAGGAATGAAAACCTTTGGAAACATGTAATCTGCAGAGAATGTTTTCTATACATTTGTTTCAGTGACTTAAAAGGAAAAATCCAACTTAAGAGGAGAAAAAACAACCTAATATCTCATATTTCTCAAATGTTTCAATGATCCAAAAACATACAAATAAATCGTGGTTGACTTGAATCCCTCAGAATTTGAGGGAAGAGGCCTTATTTTAGATCTCTTATTTTTTTCAGTTTTGCACTGATATTCAACAGTCACAGAGGAAGAGAGGTGGAGAAAACAATAAGTAAAATTTACAAATCAAAAGTAAAGTAAAAGACAAGAGGTCAGGCAGGGGAAGAGAATCACAAAACATACAACAAATAAATTTACACTTTTATGNTTAAGTAAAATTTACAAATCAAAAGTAAAGTAAAAGGCAAGAGGTCAGACGGGGGAAGAGAATCACAAAACATACAACAAATAAATTTACACTTTTATGACAAATATAGCTGGATTTATGCTTCTCTACCAACGTGTTCTTCAATAAAGCGATTCACGATTTTACTCGTTGATTGTCGAAGCACTACTGCAACACTAGATTAGACATTACAAGTATGTGTGTTACTGTATTATTCATTCAACATAGTCAATTTACTTAATGGCAGAAAATGAATCAGCAACTAATCCTTTCAGCCATTTTCCCAGCAAAAATGCCAAACACTCAGGTTTCAGCATCTAAAATGTGCTGCTTTTCTTCTTCATATACAGATAGCAAATTAATATTTTTTAGGCTTTTTGACTATTGGTCAGATTAAATAAGAAACTTGAAGCCCCCTCCCCTGGCGATAGTGAATTAAAATGGGCATGTTTTGCTATCTTCTGACACAATCCAAGTTAAAATGGAAATACGAGAATACAAGAATAGAAATAGAGAATAGAGAATGATAAATGAGCTTGGCTTTCATTATTTATTCAAATTACTTTTTAAGATAGCAGCAAGGAGAAAGTTTGCAAGTGAAATGGCTTCTCTAGATCACAATATACAGTTGTCCAACCTTATTGAAGATTACTGATCTTTTCTTTAAATTACTGTAAGAGGTGAAAACACAAGTTGATGTATATTTACAGTATTGACGAGAAAAATGTCAAACTTGGTGTAAAAAAAACCTCCACACCAGTAAACACGCTTCTGCAGAAGCATAAATCCAGCTCTTGAAATGTTTTGAACAGCATAAAATGACACAAAGGTGGATTTTTCCTTTAAGCTTTGCTTTTTTTTGTCTCATTTGCATAGGAATCACAGACCTGTTGAAGGAAAAGAAAACCTTTGATGGAGATGTGCAGCTGACGGACACTTAAACAGAAACAAATTGTACAACAGTAGAGGTGTGCAGTTAACCAAACGTGATTCCTTTTCGTGGTGTCGGGACCTCTTCCCAACAGCGCTTTAGTCGTGTAAATGATGAGCACATCTGTACACAAACATTACAATATACCAAACATGATCCCACAGACTGACACACAACTCTCAGGGAAACTCTAACAAAAGGCCACGGCAGAAGTCACTGAGTTTTCACAGTTTGAACATTTGAACCAATTTGTTCTGAACATTTTGGCAAAAACAGTTTACAACAGATCAACAGGGATTTTGTCATGGATGTAGTGCGAGATGATATCAGTGTAGAAATTTTCAGATAAAACTTTTGTAAACACTTTTCAGTTGAAAAGGCGTAAACAATTTTAGTCTCTACTACATCCCTGATTGTTTTTGTGACCATTTTTGTTGTTCACAACATTGAATGAATGGGGCAGAACTTGGTGTTGTCAAGAAATGTCCAACAATACTTTAAACATATAAATACACTCTTAAATATAACTTTTATATACTTCATCTAGTTAAATAAATGAAGTAAACAGAAATTCTATAATAAACTCTCAATATATTCATGAAGTTTCAAATTTACATCATATGCAAACATCACTTAGAGGCTTTGCTACCGTTCAATATGCTATAATCAACCATTACTCCGTATTCTATGGTGCTCACTGAGGACTCCTGTGTCAAAAGTCAACAGCGTTTTTGTGAGAGCTTCCCTGTTTAGGAGCAAAAAGCCTCCCCATATTTGCACTCCTTCTCGAATACTTTAAACCCATCCTTTTTTTGTTTAGTTTTTTGACGCACTTTATAAAACATCAACAATTTGGCTATAAACTGTACCGCTACAAAATACAGTACATTGATTTGTCAAACCTTACACAACATAACCACAAATATCACTGACCAAAAGTTCCTCTCAAATACAAGAAAATGTCACAATAAGTTACGAAAATACGTTGTCACATTAGACACTTAAGTAGAACAGTAGAATACTCATGTAAGGCAAAATCAGGTGATTTCACAGTGACGACTTAAAAAGATTTAAGATTTTAGAGTTCTCTGGTTTAAAAACAGACAGCTTCCTTCCCTGAAAGAAAGACCAGTCTGCAGATATTGGCTTTTCAGAGCAGAAAATCAATTTGGACGCGTTTTTCCTTGCTTTCTATTTAAATAGAAATACCTGATGATTTTCTCAGAAAAAGTTAATTCAACTGGCGTAAAACCAACCCATTTCTGGAGCACGCAGCATTTTATGGACAAGTGCTAAAAACTATGATATTTTGATTTGACCGTCTGCAGCATGGCAACACCAACAATGTCCTGTATCAGAGAATGGCACATCGAACACCAAAGAGCAACTATGGGGAGGTTTTGCACTCCTTCATTAACCAAGTAGCTTAATAAACACATATATAAATATGTTAGTAATTAATAAATAGACACAAATTACATCAGTGCAATTTTACACTATGCCTACAGAGAGCATTTTGGCATCAAATTGAAATTACGAAATGGAATATAAAATCTTTCACCAAATAAATAAATAGAACATATAAATACATAAAGCATCAAAACATACAGTACATGATGAAAATAACATTTGGTTGTCAAAAATAAAGCTTTGAGTGTGAAATAGAAAGCCGTTACGGCATGATGGGAAAACCGATTCATCTGATTACAGGGAACAAGCAAACTGGCTGTGGTCGTTTTTTTTTTTTTTTGTTGTTGTTTTTTTTTTTTTTAAACAGCCATTTTTATGTGTACGGTTTAGCCCAATGTCCTAGCAGCTTCCTGCTACAAGCAAATATAACCAAAAACAAATATTAAAGTGGATATGAAAAGAAAAAAAAAAGTCAAATGTGCGTTTTTTGGAATATATGTGGCATGTAATGGTACACTGTAAACATAGCAGGCTAGCGAAAGCGCTGAGCGACCAATCTCATTCAAAACGACAGTGAGGCCATTCCCTGGCAAGCCACTGGATGTCTTTTTCCCTGTTGTCTTTTGGTGGTGCATCGTTTCAAAGGGCTTCACGGAGTCGAGGGCGAGGTCGGACAGCTGGACGGCCATGCAACGAGGGAGAGGGTTCATCCTGCCCTTTGTTTCTCTCCATTCACAAGTTAGTGTGGTTATTTTTTCTTCTTGTTCTCGGCCACAGTCAGCATCTCACATTACAGCCTGTCCATCCTGAACGTGTCCTCGGTGGCAGGGTCAGTGAGCACCATGTCAGGGTCGTTGAGCATGTGCAGTCCGTCCAGGGTGAGGGGGTCGATCTTCAGCTCGTCCAATGGGAACTGAGAGTCTGTGTCGAAACTGACATCGCCGACGCCTGCAAG
This sequence comes from Rastrelliger brachysoma, assembly GCA_024605115.1. NCBI lineage: Eukaryota > Metazoa > Chordata > Actinopteri > Scombriformes > Scombridae > Rastrelliger > Rastrelliger brachysoma. The sequence goes on from JANJYP010144029.1 coordinate 3,920, forward strand.
CGAGTTGGTCAGTTCTTTGGAGAGGCTCGGCGGAGACTCACCTGTGACTGGAATATGTGACATCAGACATTTACAGATCTTCTCAAGATATGTTACAGCATATAAAAATCCTCTGAATAAGTCTGACATGTTTTATCCTCAAAAAGTGTTCAGCTACCATAAAATCTTAAAATGACACCTACTTTTTCTCTATCATTCTTATCTCAGTCTGTGCAATTATATGCTTCAGGTTCATATTTTGCTAAGCTCAACCACGATTGCCTCCAAGCTAATTGTGATGTCACAAATCATGCACAATAGCACTTTTCCACTACACAGTTCCAGGGCTACTCTACTCTGTTTGGGTACCTTTTCCACTAGCCCATAGTACCAACTCCATGGTGGGGCTAACAACGGCGGCTTTGATTCTAGTGTTGGACATCGCATCCATGACTCTTCGGTGATGACACTCACCAATCAGTAGCCAGCAGTCAGTTGACGTTACATTTAGTACTGGCTCAGTTCGACTGGGACCAGAGCACAAAAAATAGTACTGGTATGAGGTACTACGCTAGTAGAAATGCAACATAAACCGAGTAGAGTCGACAGGGCTAAGACAGGCTAGTGGAAAAGTGCCATAAGACTTTCCATTTTCAACAGACGAATGTGAAAACAACCTCCTTGTGTTAAACTCACATACGTTATTCTGGTCAGTAAAACAAAAAAGTTAAGGCCCTGTTTACACAATAACACTCGGGGTGAAAATGCAAAACATGTCCATATCGTTTAGACAGCCACAGCGTTTTGGGGGGTCGAAAAGTGAAACCACTTTCCAGAGTGGAAACCTTAAAAATACTCCTCTCTCACGTCACCATTTAAAGGGTTGAAAATGCAAAACTGCGTTTTCACACAGTTTACATCACATTGGACTGGGGGATATCTGCACACTGTTGCTGCACAGTCACACACACAGACAAGACATGCAGTACATGAGTTGAGATGTATGATAATGGAGAAAGTGCTATTGCATTGCATTGTTTCCCATTGCTGCAGATTAAATAGGCTAGAGGTTTTTTTCTCATTTTTGCATTTTTTGCCAAAGAATGAAAAAGTGTGACATTGTCTTGATACACTGACGTGTGACAATCACTGAAATAGCGGTACAAATTAGCCTAAATCAAAATATTTCTAATCAAAATAGGAAATTTCACACTTTTGTGTGTCCATCATAACACAGATTTTCTCCCAAAACACCCACCTAAACACGGAATTAAATGTGACAACGAAATGCTACTTTTGTGTTTTCGGTTCAGATTGTTTCCATATAAATATCATCCATGACTATGACATTTTAATGGCTGTAATCAACCTTTAGTGTATTTCACAAACCAGTGCAGTGATGTGGTTGTAATTTGGTGGACAAAACTGACAAAGAATTAATGATGTGAAGATACAAGAAGTATATAAAAATAATATTTCAATTCACAAGAATTACTAAATGCAGACATTATGCAGAAATTATTAAATGTCCATGCAAACAATGCGTGAAGTTACCATCTGTGGTGAGTCTAGAAAATTTGTGGTGGGAGAGTTGGGTATTGGTTGGGTTTTAATCGATACCGGTGCCTACTCTGTATTTTTTAATTGGTTCTGGTGCTGAAACAGTTCTTGAACTTACACTTTAAAAGATGCAACCGCACACACTTTGTCAAAAAAAACAACGCTGGATTACAAGCTTTGAATGAAAACGAACCACCTGTCTCATCTTTCGCCTGGACATGTCCACTTTTTACATCCTGTCCAGGGTGTCTGTTTTTGTTTGTAAATTTATGAAATGATCCAGTTTTCACTGTTCCGAGAGTCTCCCACATATTGATAGCAGCTCCCTGACACCTGCAAATAAGTAGGTGTTCAAGCTCCCTGAAACTGGAGCAAACAACAGCACGTGTGTGTATGTGTGTGCAGAGCATGTGGAGAGAAAGCAACTTTCTCTCTCTGCATCGACCAAGTCTCTTTCATTGTTGTGCCCCCGCGTTAAAATGCATTGCAACGCACGTTGCTCACATTTGTACAGTAAAATAATACCAACGTTGTTTTTGTAAGGCCTTACATTACCACTTAGTAAAAAAAAAAAGTCAGGCTAGACTAGGGTACCCAACTCTAGTCGCAATTAATGGGCAAAGGATGAGGGTTCCTGCAAGAATATATACTACTTCTGCAGGTAAATGGTATCATAAAATATCTAATTACTATTTTACTGAGTGTATAATTGAACTGGAATTTATATGAAGTAACAGAAAACATACTGTATCGCAAGGTCCACCTGAAACTGATGCAGAAGTTTGTCACGTGTCCACCTGTCTTAATCCCTCCCCATCAGTTTCTGTCCCTCTCTCATTCTTTTTCTGTCTCATCTTTCTTATTCAGTTCTTCATCCCTACCTCAATTCCTCTTCAATTCTCTCTCTTATTTACTGATCTCCTTCCTCTGTGAGTTTGTCATCTTCTGGCTCTCTTGTCTGTCACTCTGCTCTATCTTAAAACAAACTTCATCTAAAATAGAGGCTAGAACGTTTGTGATACCAAACAAATAAAAGCCACTGTGTGTTAGTGAGACATGCATATACAATAAAATACAGTGTGGTGAAAGTGTGTCAGGTGGCATGGATACCTGTTAGGATGATGTTAGGGATGTTGCCATGGCTACTGTATCCAAGCTGCTGCGAATCTTGTAAGCTGCTCCCGGTAAGACCCATCATGGCTGCCTGCGTGTAGTTGAGGGTGGAGCACTGATTGTAAAGGCTGGTGGAGCTGATAGGGTTCTCGATCATGTTGAACTGCTCCAGCTGAAAGGCATAGAAACAGAACTCAGAGTAAAATCAGGGACGTTCTGACATGAACATCTCATTACAACTTTTTTTTTTTGTCACCTGGTGAGAAAGAGCGTTGGTCTGCCTTGATGCCAACTGCTGATCGTAGAAAGAGTCACCGAATATACTGCCCACCACAGGAATATGCTGTAAGGAAGATACGTGAGCCAAAAAAAAAAAAAAAAAATCAGACCAAATGTAAAAAAAAGCAACAACTAATAAAACACAAAAATAAAAGCGGCACAGAAGGATAAGTTATAGGTTGATAAGCAGACATTTCAGCGGTGAAATAACAGAAAACAAGCAAAACACACAACTGAGCAGTGACTAAAGCAAATGATTTCCATGAGGAGGGCTGTCATGGTTCTTCCAAAAGGAAAAAAAAAAGAAAATGCTGAATCATTTTTTTGGTTATTCAAATTTAAAGTGATACACGCTGGAATTTCAATTGTAGGCTTTATGTCTGCATGGGCATGAGTCAAACTATTGAGAGTTTTTAGCCCTATAGCTTTCTGTTGCTGAGCTCAAGGCACTTGGTGAGGCGCATTCAAAAAGTTTAGTTCTATGAAAATGTTTCATAGTTCAGGACGGTGACACATTTCTTCTTTTCACAGAACTAAACTTCAAGAGCTATCCTTATTTCTTATCTAGTGAATTTGTGTTACATTGATATCATGTTCAGTGGACTTTTATTGTGACATTTGTTTAACACAGCAGTAGCGGTGACGGGAAAACGCAGAAAAAGGTATTTAGGTCTTGAGAAACGTAGCTCGAATTCATGTGTAGAGATACCCTGATAATACTTTGTAGGAAGTGTCTTTAAAATAGCTTTTTGAATGTGTCTCATCGAGTGCCCTGGGCTCAGCTAGAGAAAACCACCAGGCTAAAAACTTTAAAAATCTGTCTGTCATGCAGTAACTAATGTAATTTTCTCTTTGCACAAATGTTTGACTCATTCCCGTGCAGACATATGGGGCGGCTGTGGCAGGTGGTAGAGCGGTCATCCACTAATCGGAGGGTTGGTGGTTCGATTCCCGGCTCCCCCAGTCCACATGTCGATGTGTCCTTAAACAAGACAATTAACCCCCAAGTACTCCCGCTGCTGTGTCAGCGGTGTGTGAATGTGTGTTGTATGTGTTACTTCCTGGTGATTAGGTTGGGGTAGCCACCTCTCACCAGTGTATGAATGGGTGAATATGACGTGTGTAAAGCGCTTTGAGTGGTTGCAATGAATAGAAAAGCGCTATATAAGTACAGTCCATTTTACCATTTACATACTGCCTACAATAGCAAGCCACACGTGTATCAATTTGACATATATCCACTCATATGATGACCATTTTAACATGATAAAGTAGAGCTGAGATATTGGTGTAATGTGATAGTGATAATATGGGCATGATGATGACAGTGATGTGCTGACCACGGCAGCCCTGTTCATGATAACACAAACACAAGTAGACTTAGTAAAGGGAAATTCTAGTATCTGTCCACCTGTTAGTCTTATATTTCTGTCCATTGTTAGTCATGATAATTTACCCACTGTCTTTGTTATAGAGATGTGAGGAATTTCACAAAGTCAATCAGGAAAATGAGCATGAGTCTTTAAAGCTTAAGAGCTCAAAACCTGTCTTTGAGCAGCTGTAGCTCAGGCTGCAGGGATTTCATGTGACCTACTCTGTGTGTTTACTTTTGCTCAAACTGAAGCAAATGATTTTTGTTGAATTTAAATTATTTGGAAAGCTGAAGGAGATCCTTTCTTAGTGTGAGGAGTAAAATGTCATGACTGATCAGTCAGACAGTGACACGGATAAAAAAAATGACAACAACCTGCTAGAATTTCCCCTTTAAAATATCTTTTTGAAATGAAAAAAGCATCAATGAATAAATGGAGTCAACACTGTGTGACAGGTTCTTTCACTTGAGTCCCAGGTGAAGCATTTCTCAGTGTTTGTTCACTGAGAACTGAGGTTAATCAGCGAAAGAAAGCCTCGTCTTTAGGTGTATGTTTGACCTCATATTCTTGAGTTTAATATTTCTAATCTCTTATCTATTTCATTTTTTTTGCTTTGTGTCACAGTAATTTCTTTTCTTGATGTTATTATTAAAACACATGTAGCTACCTTTGCCTTTCTGCCAAATGTTTTACTGAAGACGGAATAAAGCTCTGATGATTCTTCCCGCAACAGAGGGAGATGCTGTGTTTATGTATATACCAGCTGTAACCTGAGGCTCTGTGCTCAAACTAGCTGCTAAAACACTTCTGACTGACAATAATCAAATGTAGCCATATACCTAAAATATAAGCAAGAATTACTTTGAAAGAAGGCTGTCTGTGGGCAAGAAAAAAATCTAATATACTTCCTGTCCTGTTAAATTATTTAGAAATCCTTGTTGCTCACTACATGTGTAACTCATACTATTGACTTATTTTAAACTTATAGTTTTGTTACACTAACATATTATCAAGTGATCAGTGCCTCCACCAAAAAACTACTGCTGTGTTTATCATGCACACAGTGAACAGAGTGAGAGTGGTGATGAGGAAATGAGTTATGCAGCTGTCGACACCATGGTTGGTTAACTGCTGATACAAAGAATGAAAAGCAGCCTAACGTATCTACAATTAGCTTTCCCCCAGGCGCAAAGCCCTTCCCCATAAAGCAGCTAGCTCGGTGGGTGGGCCCTTACTTGAGGCGAGCCGCCGGGGGAGAAGCCTTGATTGGAGACTGGGGAGGTTGGAGACTGAGTGGCTGGTGAGCCAGTCTGATTGCGGTACTGTTGGAGGGAAGAGGGTTAGCTAAGTGCTAAGCTCCACGCCTGTCACACACAAATCTCAAAAGGACAGGATGTGAGATGGCATCAGCTAAGGGTCTACTGATTATGTACAGAGGGTGGTAAAAATGACCACACCCCACCGCTAGCCAGTGTGTCTATATGCGATTGTACAATAGCAGCATTTAATGTTCTTCTCTGTTCTAAATAACTGTAGTTGAAAGGTACAAATCAATCAACTAGTGTGTTTTATAAGTATTCTGTCATACACATACATCAACTACATCTGAAAAGCTACACAAGATGAAAATAAAATCATAGAAAATTAATCTGTCCTGCAAGCAGTTTCCTTAGAAAAATGTCAGTATCAGACAACTATTAAAAGCAGAAATGTCTGCTTTAAAGATAACTGGACATAATTTTCTAGCAGCTGTCAGACATCCTACAAAATGACAAATCGTCAGAGCTATAGAATAAGAAAGATGTGAACATGTTTACTGGGGTGTTGTCTGGATTGTCTGAAAACTTTCAAAGAAATATGGTGGGAAAAGATACATGTGCTCAAGAATCCCACACATTTAATCAGATTTATAGTTATCTATGTTTCAACTTGAAGTTTCTCCTGGTGCCTTACCGAGCTGATGCTCATGCTGGCGGTAGTCTGGCTGTCTGGGGACGGGCTGCTGGCTGTGGCTGAACCAGTGGAGACTGAAGTTGGCAAGGCAATGAGCTGGATGCCCTGAGGCAAGGCCTGCTGCTGCTTCTGCAAGTCGCTGATCAGCTGAGCCTGGGCCTGGGCTGTCAGCTGATTGAACAAGGGGTACTGGGAGAGCTGCTGCTCCAGAGTCAACGACTCCGTTGTCAAAGCCTGAGGGAAGACGCAAAAAAATTCTGTTTAGATCAGGCCCATGAAGTGTGATGTGCACCAGTGACTAGTGGTTTACTTGAGTATAAGTTTAGTTATAAGTTTAACTTTAAAGGCCATTTCCAGTCATAATCAATGTGATCACCTATGGACAAGTTCATCTCATACTATCCATACACCCAACTGCAGCGTCTGGATGTTTATATTCATGCAACATCAGCTTAGTTAATTTCTGGGTCAGCGAGGCCTGTGACGCCTCTGGCTGGGAGTAATCCAATAACTGAGTACAGTGCTCGCCGAAATAAACAATGCTAATATCGCTGTATCGCTGCAGTATCACTTCGGTTAAAATAATCTTCTAAAAATTATTTTTAAATCAATAAGGGAAAGAAACATAATGTAATTTGCTACCACAGAACAATTTTAAAATATGTCCGAAATGTAAACGCTGACAAAATGATGGATTCTTGAACAAAACTGAATATAAACGTCCACGTGATTTCTGAGACAAACATTGACTATGACTGGAAATGACCTTTAGTTATGTGCCAGTAAAACGTTACCTGTGTAATGTTAACGGGCGAGGACAGGGCGGATGAGAGCTGCTGTGGGGACTGTTGAAGATGGAGGTCAGAGGTGAGGGTGAGTGGCACCACAGGGGGTTGACGGCGCTGTGCCGTTACAGTCATGGTGGGCTGAGAGGAGGTGGGGATCCCTGGCAAGGAAGAAAGAAACAGCAAATTTGACACCAAAACTAACAGCAACATGACGATTTACACTACTGGGTCCAGTGTTCATTTTGTCAGCTATTTTTCAATTTAGTTTTAGCTGTGTTAATGCCCTCATTAGTTTTAGTCATATTTATTCAACCGTATTCCTTTTTTGTTTAGTCATTGAAAAGTCATGGCATATTAGTCTAGAAAATCCTAAGTATTGTAGTCTAGTTATGGCCCAACGTTTTTTTTAGTCTTTGAAAGGAGATTTATTTTAATAACATTACTGTCTAACCAGATGGCATTTTAGTCTTTGCACTCATCTCACAAGGTTTATGTATTTATTACCTGATTAAGTAGCTCCACATGTTGAATGATAAGCAATGATATGTTGCTCAAGGTGCCTGGTCTGATATTCACAGAAATACATACATGCTCTGATTTGCATATTTTCTTATGAACCAACATGATTCAACAAATGGGGCTCTTTAAGACTACAAAACAGTCAAGATACAACAAGTACAACAGGCAACAAAATATATTTACTGTATATGTTGTTTTTAAACCACTCCTTTGGTTGCTTTATGTACATAACACATACTGATGATGTCACCTATGTGTCCAATATAAACCACCAATTGTGTGCGAGATGGGTTTGAAGCAGGTAGATACTCAGTTGCAGCTATGATTTCTCAAATCAAGTTTATCTTACATTGTTCAGTGCGTTTCAGGCAGGAATACATTTAGTGAAGCAGTGGGTGTGTGCTCTTCACACACACAGTCACATATGAACCCCCAGCATGAGCACAGCAGCATAGGAGAAGCAAAACTAACGTGCATCCAATAAATGCACTTTTTGGATTGTAATTTAAAAGTCTGACAAAAAAAGAAAGAAACATTTTATTAAGTTTTTGTTGAATGAAGCATGTTATTTTATATCATGCATGTTAATTTTATCAATGTCAGTGTTTAAGGGCAATGGTTTTCAAAATGGTTTTCATCCCATGAAATGTACAATCTAAATCACAATAAATGAACTGTGTATGATATGCACATTCTGTACGAAATTCATAACAGTCCGAATGTAAAATTAAAGTTTGCGACATGGACACCAGGCCGTGCTTTTTACAAGTCAACTGACAGAGGCAGTGACTAATCCGACACTGCAGAGCCAAATTGATCGTCATCTTAGCTGAGGCCAAACCATCGGAAATGATAAAAAAAGCAGCCAGCAGTCTGCTGATCTAGACTCTGCACTCATGCCAACACAGCAAGTGCTTACACTAGACACTAAAATTGTACTGTGTTATATTTTCAAAAAGGTATTTTAAGAATTTTTCAGATTTAATAAATTATACATGTGAGTCATTCTGTACTACTCAAATCTTTACATCATCTTTAAATTACAGTTGATAAACATAACGTGTGTTGTACATGCTTCTATCCTCTAAAAAAATCTTCACTATTGTTTTACTTTATGAGGCCCTGCTTCAGCACCTGAGAAATATCTCCTCTTTTTGATCACCGCCCAATCAGAAGGTAGCAACTGTGCAGCACCTTGTTGATATAAGAACCCAGAGATGCTGCTGGTCCTTTCCATTTGCTACTCAGAACCTCTGCTCACTATCCCATGCCACAGAAGAAATCAAGATGTCTCTCATTTTCTATCTGCTTTAAGTGTCAGACAATGACCTTCATCAAGTCCAGTTAGCTTGATTGCCAGTTTTGTTACATATTGCAGTTCATTGGACAGAGGACACAACTGGATGGTTTAGCACAGAGTGCACTGGAGCAGGAGCATTTCTATTTATAGAGGTGAGAGGTGAATTAATTAATTAATTAATTAATTAATTTGAAATTGGTTTGTGAAATCCCCAAAAATTGTTGTTTCTCTTAATTTTTTTTTAATTGGATGAAGTTAATTAGACACCTTATTTGCATGACTATGCAGAAAGTAAAGCAAAAAATCTAATTCAACTGAACATATCTGTCAGGAAATTTTCTCCTACACAGTGTTACGAATGTCAGTGTTCATAATAAACTCTATTCAGCTGCAGGTGAAGTGAACCATATACAGCAGTTGTACTGTTAAATTTGCACCATCTGCTCTGTCTCGCTACCTTACAAAAGATCAAACAGCAGTTGTTACCATGGCTGGCAGCACTGATGCCCAGGTGGGTGAGGTTGGTGGTCAGGCTGCCTGTGCTGTTGGCTGAGCTGAGGGAGGGGAAGGCCACAGTGTCCTCAGGGTCCAGCGGGGTGGACAGCGGAGGAGGGAACTGGATGTTGGTTAGATCAGGAAGCGAACCGCCAGTGTTGTGTGCAGCTGGGAGCACGGATGGGTTCAACTCCTGGTCTGGTGATGGGAATATACTAAAAAATACAAGCTCAATCAGACATGAGATAAAGTACTCTGATATCACTTTGTTTTTTTGTGACACTATAAAAACTTTTAAGCTTCGAATGACCAACAAATACCAAATATTGTCAAATAAAGACGCTGATAATCTGTCATAATGCATCCACTGGAACTTTCTTGTCATAATCTTCAGCATTAACGGTGCTTCTAAAATATCTATTTACTGAAGAATAACAAATCAATGTACTATATGTGAGATACTCACTTGATTCCTGGGACATCACATGTGTTAGGCTTCGATGAATCATCCTGATGACAAAACACAAACATGAGCAATCTGAAGTGGTTTACAGTTATCAAAACAAGTGTTCAACACTTCCTTTTTCCTCATCAGTACCTTCTTGTCATCCCATAACTGTTTCTGCGCGTCCTTGTCCACGTTGGACTCTGAATTCTCCGTCCCAGGCACTGTTAGCAGCAGTACTAATTAGTGAAACAGCAAGACACAGTTGCTTGCAATGACAAAATACATCACAATTCAAAATCAGTGCAAGAAATGAGTCATCAGTATCCCAGCCAGTCAAGCAGAATAGAGCTCTGTGCACAAGATCCCTTAGTGTCTAAAAATAGCAAGGTGACCATCAGACAGACTGAGTGGATGCCAGCCAATCTGGTTTTTTTTTTTTATATCAGAGCCTCACACAGAAAAAGACATAATCCATGCATAACAGTGAATTATTGATCCTCTTCTCTAGATCACCCAGAGTCAGCTCCATTCAGAGATTTTACTCCTCTACAGCCAGCTAAGCACTGACACAATATGCTAAAGTAGTATACTAAAGTATTTGCCACAGATCAGTCTCCGCTTACTTGATAAATATTTCACTGAGAATCTAGATCTGCAAGTGCATAGCTTTTTGTGACAGCAACTCTTTCGTGCAATTTCAAGTTTGCTGCTTGCATTAGTACACTATACATTAATAAATAACAGCAGCCCTGTGTCTTTGTAACTGGATCTTCCATTACCTCGTTTAGGCTGCAGCTCCTGTGATCCCCCTGCAAACACCTCTTGGGGTTTAGGATTCATGGCACTCTGATGTAAGGCAGAGTCTGAATTTGTCCTGTAGGTGTTGGAAAGATGAGAAGTCAGCAAAATCCCTACCAAATCCCAGCTGAAGGCACAGCACCAGTTCTTCTGTCACTTCTCTTCATTACAAAGAATACAGCCCATGTGTGGCTGATATGTCAGCCAAGTTTTTGTAGCTATGAGGCTGTAGTGTCATGTAATTTAATTTTTGAGAGCTGTGTTAGTCCTCACTATCATTTTGGCAAACAGATAAGAGGAGATGGCTTACCTTCTCCAGCTAGTGTCTGGTGGTGGTGAGAGGTAAACTGAGCTGTAAGGACAGCTGTCAATGTGAATTTAGTTAAGGGTAATAAAGTTAGATGGGGAAGAAAAATGGATCTGAGCTAATCCATACTTTCATGCATCTTGGCTGATTAAATCTAACAGACCTGATACACAATAGATTACCACACACAAGTGTTATTTGGATCCAATTACTTTGAAAAAGGCTTCAGTCTCATGTTATTCTAATGGTGGAATACGTTTCTAAGAATAATACTGTCCAAATGAGCAAAAATTAGCAGGGTAGGAGACTTGACAAAAAACCTACTGTGTGTCCCAGGTCAAGGAAGCTGCTGCCATGAATAGACGTCATTTTTTCCTCACTTTTTTTTTTTTGAGGTAAAACTTCTAGAATCTAAATAAGAGCTACGAAGTATAGTTTTTGCAGAGCTTGCTTTAGTTGAAAGGAAGAGACGGAGCAAGGTGACCTTTCAACTTACAGGGATGATTTTTTTCTTACAGTATCAATGTTGACCATGCTGCACAGATGGCATTTACACCTGGCAGAGATCCAATTACAATGCAAGCCTGAGCAGTCTCACATTCTGACTACATTTCCTGATTGTACTTGCATCTAAAATTAATAATTTAAAAATCCAGATGACATATCCAGATACAAATCGCATGTTAATGTCAGGTGTAAATGGGGTATTTGTTTTAAATCCTGATGAGCAGGTTGGCACAGTGCGAGGCAGCTTCTGCCATCATTTTATGAATGCGTGTGTGTCTGGGTGAATGTTGGCATGTGTGGTCACTAGACCAGAAAAGCACCATATAAATGCAGACCAAATCTGCAACAATGCATCACTGTGGAAGTTGAGCAGAGATAATTCTGCCTTTTTTCATCACGACATCTGCTGTTTTTATGTGTTGACAAACCGTTTTTAATGAATCTGCTTCACTGACATCTCAAACTATAAATGTTTATTATGTATTGTTTGTACATATTGCTGCACGGTTTGTTTACGTTTAGTACAGCCATGAATCACATAATCACAGTCTTATTAGTCTAATACACACGCATTTTAGCTAAACAGGTTTAGCTGTGGTTCAGTTGTTGACTATTAACTCAACCATAATGTCAAATCTAATTCAAACTGAACTTAAAACAACCCAACCTAAGTGTGTCTGTCAGTGGAGGCAGACTAAACAGACTGAGGCTGGAGTGTTTCTCTAAAGAAATAAGAAATGCAGTCAACGCATCCTCAGAAAAATGCGTTTCAGAAAAAAGGATATCTGACGTCCATGTTTGTCGACTGAGAGCGGCCGACGGTGCGGAGACGTGATGCGGTTCCGGTCACGGTACACACGCTCCACCAGCCCGTGGTGCCTAGTTGTCCGACTTGTATCCAGCACTGAGTTCTAGAGTAAACACACTCACAGGTCAATGAAGCCAACCAAACAGCCTCACACAACAAAATTATGCCAAAAATGTTTTAGGGTCAATGGTGCAAATGTGTTCATTTCAAAAATGAGTCAAGACATGGGCCCCCCATACTGATGCTTGAGTTGGCAAATGTATTTTAAGATGGAAAGCCATGACAAGCAATGATATACTTTAAAATTTAGGAACCAAATTACACTGCAGGGCAGAACTGGTGCTAACCTGTAGAAAACTTGTGGCTTCCTTTCGCTCCTGAACCATAAGAGAACCTGGTCTGAGTACACACCTGTGACGGTTTATTTCCACCATACCCTAACCTATGCCTGCAGACTTTCATAAATGGATTTCATGGTAATTCTGTTTTAAGCCAATCTTTCACCAGTACTGCAGATGCACCTGCAACCTTTTTATATCCAATATTTTCACCAACAGCTAACAAAAAGGTACACTAGACGAGAATAAACCATTGATTTACCAGCCGAGAGAGGCTAAGGGCTCACCTGAAAAGGCAGGTCAATGTTGCCATTTCCAATCTGATTGACATTGGGCAGTGAGCCTCCATAGTACTGTCCACGATTCTGCCCTAGTTGCAAATACTGGGTCTTCTGTAACTGCAACTGTGCAAAGTAAAATTGCATGAAAGCATGAGTGAATGATTGATCTGATACACAAAAAAAGTGATGCTGAAAATGAATGATGCCTGGCCAGTCCACAGTGGTAAGGTGTGAAGTTAAGGAATCAATTTTGACAGATGAAACATGATGAGACAGGCAAATGTGGCTGTTTCACGAAAAGTCAATGTAGACAAAAGCAAACAAACAAAAATAAAATCAATGATAAAAATAAAAAAATCACAGCTGATGAAAGTGACTGACAGCTGGTGTAATTACAATCAGACTCAACAGGTAATACACCTGGCCCATGTCATCAGCCACAGTCAAAAAAAAGTCATGTGTATCACAAAAATACTGTGGCACAGATCCTGTCGTGGACTGCAGTTATGATCGACAATGATATGAACAAATAAAGTGGATTGATGATTGAACGGCAACACAAAAGAAATCTGGTAGAGACCACAAAACTAACTCGTCCAATTTTAATTGTTTTCCCTGCTTTAACTGGAGATTCAGCTCAGGTTTACACTGACGCAGCGTGTGGTAAATGGGTTTCATTTCCAACCATTGGGCAACAATTAGCCCAAATGTTTCCTGTCAATTCAAGATTTTTATTCTTTAGTGCTTGAGCTGAAAAAGTTTGTCAGTTAATCTTTAAATTGGTCCACAGAAACTTTATTTACAACAATTCTTATTAACGATGAATCATTATAGTAATTTTTCAAATAAAAAAATCCAAACATGGTCTGCTTCTGAACTGATTATTTGATGCTGTGTTCTATTTTATGTTACTGTAAATTTGATGTATTTGGATTCGTGACTGTTGGTCTGACATGACAGATCATTTCACAATTTGAACTGTGAAAAAGGTGATTTTTCAACAAAGTAGAGCACCAATTAGCAACTATTTTCATCATTTATCAATTATCATATTCAAGTAATCAACTACTGGTTTAATTCATGCTAATCATTTACTCTATAAATTGTCAATAATAGTTATAAAAGCCCATGACATTTGCAAATTACAACTAACAGTTCTAATTTTTGGTTATTCAACTTGTATGATATTTTTAAAAAGCACCAAATTCTCACAATCAAAGAAATTGAAACCAACATATATTTACCTTTAAAAATTGAAATTAAATATATAAATAATTACATAATTAGATGCAAAAATATTAATAATTTTATAATACACTTAAATAACTGAATAAATACCTACTTATATAATCGAATGCTTGTCACTATAAATCTTATGTTTTAATTTATTCACACATATATAAGCATTTTCTACTTATTAAATATATTTTCATTTATCCAAACAAGTCCCTGTGACTGGTGGTCTGAATGGTAGTTATTGGCTACAGTTGGCTGCAACTGAACAGATGGAGGCACACACCACTGCCTGTGCTTTTTAGATTTTTTAGAGGGTCTCACTGAACAAATTGGAATGATATCAGCCCTGAATGACACCGAAATTAATGAAGCGGTTTTCACGACTTGGTCTGTATTACTGTTCGTTCATCAGTCAGAGTTTAACAGGCCCCCTGACTTTTGATGGATTAAGTTGACACATTTCTTTATCTCAAGAAATTACACTACAGATAAATTAAAGTATATATAAATAAATTAAATTATGAATAGAATAAGTAATTAATACATGATAAATATTTAAATTTGTAAATATATATATGATAAATCAACATAACATTTAAATATTAAATGTCTCATTGAATTCGTGATTTTATGCTGCCAATTAAACTTTAAAAACACACAATTCCTTATTCATCAATTTATTCAATATTGATATAATTATTTATATATTTAGATTCAGCTCTTATAAACCACCATAAAAAAAGAGATGGAGCTAGTAAAACAGAGGCAGGTGATTTGTTTAATGTTTGCTAATTTGTTTTTTTATTATTTACCAGAACAAAACAAAATCAACACAAATATCCTCCACAAGACTACACAAGCACAAACAAACACAAAACAACAAAGTTAAGAAAGGAATTATTTCAAAGTTTTATAAAGCATTACAACATGATTTTAACAGGAGGAAACATGTCTGCCTGGTCATAAACTAACAAATAATCAAGATTGGAGGGAGTTGGACTGGAAGGTCAAAAATCGGTATTTCAGATCTCTGGTTATAATGGCTAAACATGGAAATGCTTCAGGCTTATGTTGGAGGGATTGTGGCCACCAAAGAGACCTCTCAGATATTTTACTGGTCTGTCCAGAACTACAGGAACACTGTGAGGATGTTTAAAGAAGGGGGAAATGGATATAAAACTAAACTCTGAACCAAAGTTATTTATCTGATGAAAAGAAAAATGTTTTTTTTTTTTATTAAAAAAGGAGCCAATGTCTAAAAGCTTGTGATGTTGTGATGTGGTTGCAGCCACAACCCCTGAACATAAAACAATGGCAAGAAAAGGTGAATGAAGGTGTGTTATGGAAAAGGTCACAGCAAAAGTACAGCTGAAAATGGACAGTCTTATGGATGGTCACCATGGATGGATATTAGCCATGTCAAAAACAAAGAGCCACCTAGCTATGTCTCTTGAGTAAATTTTATTTTTCTCTTGTTTGTGACGTATTTTTCTAGTTATATCATGTTTTTTGCTCGTCCCCCCTCCATACCATGAGGTTGATAAATAAGTGTTTATACATTAATGACAATTAGTTTTTCTTAAAAAGACAAAAAACCAAAACAAAACAAGGAAAAACACAAAAAATGTAAACATTGTTCTAGCAAATAATAAGTAATAATAATAATAATTTTAAAAACTATATTTAAAAAGTCTGATCAATATATAAGACTGTGTATATTTTAAATAATTTACCAAAACAAATCCTCCACAAAACTGCACAAACACA
>JANJYP010144063.1:0-16573 GCA_024605115.1 Rastrelliger brachysoma
GAGAGAGAGAGAGAGAGAGAGAGAGAGAGAGAGAGGGCAGACAGCACAGAGCAAAGAGGTTGGTTTGATTTAGTGCCAGGGGCAGTCATTCTTGTGTTCTCCTGCTTAGGATGGGGAAGTAGAAATGAGAGAGGGTGACATGAAGAAGAGAGGATGCTTTATTCTTTATGACATCCACCATACCTTATTCATCTACATGTATTTCTTCACTGAAGGACAGTTTATGATAGATATTGTGCAGTTCAGGGCATTAGAAAGAAAAAAAAACATGCTGAAACACAAAAAAAGATCAATTTTTCCGTCAGTGCAAAACAAACACTACTAATCTCTAGTTTTGTGTTATAATCTGTATCCACTGTAATTGTCAAAATCAAAAGCAAAAGAAAAAAAAAACCTAACCTAATTTCTTGGTGTCAGGCTGCTAGACTAGTCCGTTTTTACACCTTTAAAAAAATAAAACAACAGTTCCAATCCCCTCGGCCTCCAGAGGTCCGTCTCATTAAACATGAACATATGTTACAGGTTTTTTAACAAATGGCTAATTGTCTCATTTTTCTGGTGACATGTACAACATTAACAACACAGGGAATCAAGCTGCTGTTGAAATGGCAGCCAGAAGTGTGGGTGTGTTATGGATGCAGGTTGGATTCCAGATGAACATGAAGTGAATGCTAATGATTGGCCCAATTTGAGATTCAGAGAAGTTGGGAGCTGAGTTAAAAATATACTTCTTTGGCTTTTTCTTTATAGTTTTAATAGTGATTATCTTCTGTATATCTTTCACATAGTTTAAAGTTTAATCTTTTTATTCAAATGTTCCATTGTTCCATTTTTGCTTGTTTTATTCTCTTGGTGTTTTATTACAATGTAAAACAGTACATTCAATATTCAATCATTTGCCTCTTACTTCTATATGATACTGATGGGAGTCACGCAGGCAGCCAATGTGTTTGAGAATCAAACACAGACATCAAACATGGTGGTGTTGGGAGTGAAGATTACACAACACTTTGTAAAGTAGCCTCAGCTTTGATGGAAGGGCAACATGAGAGCCATTCAATCACGGACCTAATGAATAAACAAGATCAGATGAATTATTATGATCAGGACGGGAAGCTAGAGGGGGACAAAAGTGACATGTTGTAATTGATGGCGGCTGTGAAATCAGTCGTTGTTTAACCCTTTACATACCGGTCATATTCTATACCCTTCGCTGTAAGAATCCCCCTCGTAAAAAATGTCTATAACAAACAGATCTATTCAGAAATGCCTTAGCGCAGCAGTTATGATAATATGTGTTGGAAAGGGTCAGACAGTGGATTTGAAAGTGAAACAAAGATATATTTTACAGGTAGGTAAGTTAACAGATGGCTCGTATGCTAGACAAACCTCGACAATCTGCCCACGTTCCAGGGCAGGCATCTATCTACATAAAGTTATATGTTTGCAAGATGATGGGGAACTGCTCTACAGGCAGTTGGTATAGGTTCAAAATTCACTATGGGCTTTTTGGTACTGCTGACAATATAGATGTTATACACTGATAGAAAACATTACAGATGAGATGTTTTCTATTTCAGTTGTAGAAAGTGGTTCCAATTCCAACTATTGACTGTGTTTCTGTTACCACGAAAATTGTGACATAGTTTCTAGAAAAAGATGTTGCTATTAAATTTTTACCCAGCCAATGCAATGCATCAAGGGATGTCGATGGCTCCCACTCTGGTTCAGAACATAGACTGTATGAAGTAGTACATAGTGAGTGGCGACATCACTTGTTAATGCCAGTTTGAAGCCAAGAATTGCAGCTTATGGTTGGTGCCATCTTTTCTGTTTGGAGCCAGGACACAAATAAGATCTACACTACTGCTACAGCTGGCTATTGTTTTAAAAATTAGGATACCAGTACTAGTCCAAGTCTCCTTAAAGTGATACTGGTACCAGTTAAACACATCACTCAATATGCGTCATGTGAATAAGCGTAATAGGCGTGTCGTGTAGCAGCACTTTTAGAGAGTTTTGGAGCCCGCATCTAGTGGCTGTTGGTGGTATTGCACTTTAAGATACTTCCTCAAGCCATGACTGAAATATCTCAAAAACGACTGAATTGCCATGAAGACGAATCTTAACAACTTTGGTGATCTCCACTCATTTAGTTTAGTGCCATCATGAGATTCACATTTGTGGTTTTGAGTAAATTGTTTCAATAGCTACTGGATGAACTGCCAGGAAATTAGGTGCACACACACACACACACACACACACACACACACACACACACACACACACACACACACACACACACACACNCCTTTGATTGTTTTATGAAGTGTCACCATCAGATCAAAAATTTCATTACCTTGCTAATGCTCTAGTACAGATTTGAAACGCATGTTAATCAGACAACAGAAGTTCTGCTGTGTGCTGTGTACTCAGCTGCTATCACTCCTTTAAAGATGAACTGTAAGGCAAGTGCTTTAGTGGATTAGCATTGGCAGACGTCCAGTTTCATTAAATTGGCGGGTTCCTGGCTAAACATCTCAAGGTGAATGATGATTGCTAATTCTGCTTGATGTCAGTGCAGGCCTCTTTAACATCAGAGCTTTGACAGGCAATAAGCTTCAATCCCCCTTTTCCTGCACCTCATCTCCTACTATCTCTTCTCTCACCCTCCCCCTCATCTCTCTCCTCTTCAGCTTCCTCTCTGCTACCACACTCCCTTCTAAATCTCTTTACATTTTCAGTCTAACCTATGCAGCTTTTCCCCCTCCTACTGTGCTAAAAAGCAATGCTAGCAAAAAAAAACTTTTAAACTAAGAGACACCCGTGTGCCAGTTTCTGGGGAAAGTGATGTTTTGCTATAGTCAAATGTTAATGAGTCTAAATACATGGTAACAAAACTCTTTAAAATTGATTAGGTCAGTATAAGAAGCTAATGTGAAGTCACTGGCCAAGCAACCAAACAACAGTTGCTAACATTACAAATATTGTTTGCTGTTACCCAGATGATGAAAATGTGCTGCTTAATCCACAGATCATCTCTCCCTGATTGATGAAAGCCTTTAATGAATCATCCTTCATCACTCATAACTTCTAACCCGCTTTTGTTGAGCAAAATCTGATGTTGCTTATTCCCAGTATGGATCTAACATGACTGTGATCTACTATTATATTACAGGGAATCAACTTTGAGGCAACAGAATGATCTGTTTTACCAGCTAACATAAAAGTAGATAGAGAAGCAGTAAAGTCTCTTATTAAAAAAAAAGAGAAACAACGAGTCTCAGTTGCCTTTGTCAAGTCAGCTATTCCCAGATATGTGGAGCCCTGACTGTTATTTAATGATGCGTGACTCGAGTGGAGTAGCAGTATTAGAGGCATTTCTCTTTTTCTGTTTTCTTAGACTAACATAAAAGCCCTTTGTTTCAACTCAATTAATATTTGATTGTTAGGCTTGTCATTTAGATGTAAGATATCCAATATTTATATGAAGCACATATACAGTCCAGCTACTAAGTAATACACATTTTTTAATATGTTGGCTCTAAACCAGCACACTGGATCGTGCTTTTTTTTTTTCCAAGCATGGGACATGATGGTAGATATCCCATTTATCTTTGAAGGTCTTCCACTCAAGATTTGCCCAGTGGAAGCTATAGGGACACATTCAGCTTTAAGAGTGTTTACATCCAAAACACATTAATTTCACACATTTTTGTACCTCAGTGTTGTAGTGTTGTACCTCAATTTTAACGCTCCTATTGCCCTTAACTACAGTGCACTACAAGATGAACCTGGATAACAGCAACATAATCAGGTTCATTGGTTCGTTCATACTGAGAAATAACAGATTTACTCAGGTGTTGGGAATGATGGAGGTGACCCAGAACGACTTTTTAATGGAGCAGAGGAACTATACCCTTCTGTACCTCCATGAAGTCAGAAGTATAATCCAACAGGTACAGTAGCATCAGAACACAACTCAAAGAGCTGTCAGTATTGGTACAGTACATTTGGTGAATTTCATCTCTGATCTTTGTTCTTACAGGTGGGGTGTGCTATAAAAAAGTTGAAAGGATCTTAACATGATCCATGCATTCATAAAGCTGGACAACATAATGCTGAACGTGCAGCCCCTCGCCGTGAAGTTTATTGATTTTGGATTAGCTTTTCACACAGCCGGGCGACATATTCCAAGTTTCGTATTATAGGTGAACATCATTATTTTACTATTTTCAAGATATTTCTGTCATCTGCTAAAATTTGACAGTGTTCCTCATTCTGTATTATACATTTGTTTCATATTCAGCACTCCAAGAAGCAATGTTGGGACTCCGTTATGACATGTGGTCTCTGGGTGTTATAATAGGATATATAGCACTCGCTGATTCACTATCCCTGTGCTTCTGTGACTATGACACAGTAGGTCTAAGTTTACTGCTTCCCTTTTTTAAAATTTTACTTTACAGGTTTA
The DNA here is from genome assembly GCA_024605115.1 of Rastrelliger brachysoma. Classification (NCBI taxonomy): domain Eukaryota; kingdom Metazoa; phylum Chordata; class Actinopteri; order Scombriformes; family Scombridae; genus Rastrelliger; species Rastrelliger brachysoma. The sequence goes on from JANJYP010144063.1 coordinate 4,475, forward strand.
TAATGAATATTACTTTGACTGCATCCTGCTGTATTGATGTGATGCTGTGTTTTGCCTCTAGGTGCAATGCATGGTGGAGCTCTCTGGTGTTCCTTCAGATCATCTTCTGAGTTCTATGATGTACTCAAAACAATATTTTATACAAGACCCTGCCAGACACTGGAGGCTGAAAGTATTAGGGTGATCTGAAAATTAGGGTCATATTTTTTGTAGCTGTGTATCACTATGTTTGAACATGTGAAAACATTTTGTATTATGTTATGTACACATTCACACATTTGAACATATGAATAAAACAGTTTTCACACATTCAGATAAGGTGATACACAGCAACAATAAGGTAGAAGAGAAGAGAGAAGTTATCTCATTCTTAACATTCTTTTCTTTAATTAAAATTTTATGTTTACTGTTTCTGATCATCTTTCATATTCTGCCAGCCACATTCAGACGTTCCTATTGCTGCCCGGTTGAAGTGGAAAATGTAAGTAGATGATACTGTAGCTGCTGAAGCAAGACCTTGATTCATCACAAAACTGAGACTGAGATTATTTATTCATTTTACACTTTTGATAGCCATGAGACTTTGAAATATAGAAGAAACAGAAACAGGGAACAGCAAGGCACCTGAACCAGGAACCATCCAGGAAATGGAACCAGGCACCAACCAAGTACAGAGGCCGAGGCAGAGGCTGAAAGTCAAAGGACCTCACAATGACTTCACCAGTGTTTAGCTACAATTTCAATTTGCAGGATGCTGAAGATATCCAAAGTAAATGCCTTCATGAAAATTATGAGGGCTTGTTTCTGATAAGCAAGTACTGTGAGCATCATTAGTGAAGCTAACAGGAATCTACCAAGGTCTCTGGGGTCATACACCAGACCTGTCAACACTGGCCTTTGAAAATAAATGAGATCTTAACTCTGACCATAATTTTACATTATGAGAAGCTTTTACTCTGTAACTGGACAGTTAAAGCAACACTAATGTCAATTTAAAATACTCATGCTGGCTGTTAGTATTTTGTAGTTCTGTTAGTACAGATTATCATTTGATGCCACATGTCAGTCAAGCTCCTACATGATACTATTAACTCTGATTCATTCATCTGTCACATCGCTGCTAAAGTATGCTTGCTAGCTTTAGCATGGAGGGTTCATTGACTTTCAACGCCTGTGTAGCATGAGTAAGCAGTGGTTTGTTGCTCCCTGTGGTCAAATGAAAAACAAATAGTATAGTTGATAGCAATTATTTCTGAAACAAATCATCTAACAAAAGTAGGCCTATACACACCCAGTGTTTCTGGTAACCTGTGAATGTAAGACCAGTATTCCCTTTTTTTAATTAATTTATTTTAGTTCTAGTTTTGGCCTCCACCAGGGAACAATAGTCACTTTGCTGTTTGGTGTTAAGCAGGCTGTGTATACTGGGTTTAGCACGTTTATTGTAATTATTTCAAAAGTAGTTATCATGACAGGCCCAACTAAATAGTAACTCTATAATCTTGTTACAAAACTCCAAGATTTGAAACCAACTTGCAAAAAGTGGACTAAAGATGAACGCACATGATTAGCATAAACTGCTCTGCGCTGGCTGTGCTGTTTGTTTTCTGTGGGGAGAGTGATGATCTCATCTAAGTGAAGTGCCTCACTTGGTCTGGCACATTGGTTATTATCGCCAAGTTCAATTTTTTCAACTGTAAACTTGGTTGCTGACTTTTCAAAGCACAACCAATGGAATAACAGCATGAGTGATTAAATAAAAATTGCAGGAAACCACGGTTGACTTCCTACTCCCAACTATGAGTCAAAGTTAGGAAAAGATCATCATCATAATAACAATCATAGTTATGGTATTTACAAACTGTGTTAACCAAGTGCATACAGTAAACCAAACCATAACAGTGTTGTCGCATAGTTCTCCTTGTATGAATGCAGATACTCTTCAAACTCATCGAGACGAAGATATTTTAAATTGGCTCCTATATCGGTTTGTCATTGCTATTATGCGCAAAGTCAAGAGCTATTGTACTAACTTCAAGTGTGCATATGCAAAAATTTCACAAATCTAGGGTTATATCATCTTGACACAAGCCTTTCTGAGCCACTATACAGCTATACATTAATGAAAGTAAATGCTATTTCAGAACTTAAGAGGTTATTAAATGGTGTTTGGGAATGTTTAGTCTCTACAACGGCTGTGGGTAGGACTGCAAAAATAACAAAGGGAGATTTACAGAGAAAGCTGGAATATGGCAGATGTCTATGACTGCTGTTTTTCATTTTCTTGTCCGGGGCTCATGTGATTTGGCTAAAATCTACAGGAAAATTTCACAAGAGTAGTAATGTTCTCTCAAGCTCATTGACAAGTTCAATTAAATTCTGCATCCTTTAGATTGCGGGCTATTATGCCTACAATTCCTACTATGCTCATATGATGGTAGTCTGTGTTTTTACAGAAGTTTAGTGCCAACTCTTTAATCCCACCTGCTGCCCCCTTGCATTATTTATTTATTTATTTGTAAGATTTTTTTGTGGCACAGACATCTTTATCACATAATAGATAGGAAATCATGGGAGAAAGAAAGAGTGAGACCTCTGACTGGGATTTGAACAGGGTCGGCTGTGTATGAACAGAGCTCTATGTGGCATGTGCTGTAACCCCTAGAACACCTTAGCGCACTGCCCCCTTGTGTTATTATGCCATTATCATTATATCAGTGGTATAAAATGATCTTCAAATGATGATAGTATGATTTATTGTGATTATATATATTGTCCAGCAAAAGTAGTTACTGTGACAGCACAATTTCAGCAGTTTTACCTCACAATTTCCAACCTGTCCTTACACTTGCAGATTGTACATCATTGGCTATTATTATATGTAATACTCTCATCCAGCTTCACTTAACTTTGTTGTCAGTGTGGGGCCTGAAAAGTCTTTTTAACTATGTGAGAAAAGCTTGACAACTCCTTACTAAATGGCGTATTATAAAATCGCAAGGTATGCTGCATTAAATCTGACAGGAATGCCATTTTCATATAACACCCATCTTCCTTTATTGATTATAATGGCTTTCAGGCCGACAATAAACATCATAACTCAGGTATTACTTTGACTCTTGGCTATTAAAATGACTGTTCTAGTGAAGATCATGTACTGAATCATACACAGCAAATATTCTCTACTTGCAAATGGGAATTTGATCAGAAGTGAGCACAATTATGTGGGAGAACTGGATGTTCATTTCACTCTGCCGAGATGCAAATTTGAAAAATATTTTTGAGTTGGAACTCATCATTCTCAGTATTGGTTGATTTCTCTTGTGTGCCATTCAGCAAAAGGGAAGTTTTTTTTTACTACTGAGTTGTGCAGAAGCACATCAAAGATGGGTAGGCACAAGATAATGTAAAGTAAAAGTGTTGTGTGGTAAAATGTCATTTGCCTGTTATTTTTAATGGTGAGAAAAACTATTGAGGAGGTGCCTTGCAGGCATAAGTTACTATTCAGCACACCCTTTTCACTACATTAGACTACACCACAAAGTCCCAGACTAGCTTTTTATTCAGTAAAAAATGATAAAAGCCGTTTGCACTGCCAGGCCCGTTCAATATGACGTCTCCATGTGGAGCAGGCGATGTGTCTGTTTCAGTTTGCTGCTCTTATCTTCTGTTTCTCTTGATGATGATTCATTGATGTTTTCTCCGGGATTTAAAAATATCTCGCTGGCAGTGGGGGAGGTGAGGTCAGATAGGGTAGGGTTTATGATTCTTGATACTCGACTGTCCAATGTAGCTGTCAATCTTTTCTACTCGTCTGTCAATTTTTCTGTCAGTCTTCATCTTTCTAAATCAAAAGTCAATATCTGCTGCCCTCTTTTTTGCTCCTGCCTTTTGCTCCGGTTTCTTCAAGACTGCTTGATTATACTTTCTTATCATGAGATAAGGATGGACTATAAAAAAGAAATCTTTTTGTTGTTTTATTCTTAGGCCATCCCTGTTTCTTTTTTCTATATAATGCACAACAAGAAAAGGTAACAATGTAATAGAGAGGTTTTGAGGAACGTACTTATTTGCATCCTTTAGGTAGAGTTAGGTAGATAGATTAGAGCAGGGAGAGGTTTAAACTAGCATAACATGAAGAAACAGTGTATGTGGTTCCATAAAAAGTCCAAAAGCAAACCTGACTATTAAGACGTGTGCCTTAATGCACAATCATTTCCTTCTCCTACTAAAATAAGTTGTTGGAAACGCATGAAATATTTTCATTATTTAACAATCCTCAATGTTTAATATGTATTTTGACATACATAGGCTGCCGTTACACTATATATGTGCAATGAACTCTGGGTTGATGATGTAAAATGGTTGCAACTCAAGAGGTGACTGTGTTGTTTTCTGTTGCAATTTCCAGTCAAAATGAAACAAGGAGAGTGAAGAGTGGTCTAAGTCGACTGTGTTCTCACCATTTAGTCCTGATGTGTTTGATGGACTTAGTCAACCACAGCTGTTTAAAAAGCTAATGGGTGCTGCTGGTTAGAAGTGAAGACTATAGCCAAATACCTCCCACAAGGAGTTAAACACGTTAGACACCCTTGGATAGGACATTTTTGTCCCAACAGATCAAAGAGATTTTTCTTATATCATATTAACATAATTGATCATGACAATGTGAATTTCATAGTCAAGATTCTTTTTGAAACTCACTAATCATGTTTCTAATGTTGGTCCGGTCATCAAACATTTGTGCAAACATTGTAAGGGAAATTCCCTAGTTAGGGTTATGGTTCCTCCAGGTCAACAATAGATTCAGATTTTTATGTGTGTATTCCCATCAGTAGATTCCATGGTAACCAATGTAGCTATCTGACTAGGGAGAAGGGAACAAGATAGATAAAGCAGCTGATAGTTGTCTCGGTGTCATAGGCAAAATTTAGATCTTTCTGGAGTGGTATGAGTAAGGTAAGGGCTGTCTATGTTTAGAATAAGGTTAACCAATAACTTAACTCACAATTAAGCTGCTGAGAAGTAGAAGTGACTTTATTTAGTAATATTTCCAGAGGAGGTTAAATATGCCCCTCTACAACCTCAGATTTCGGGGTGTCACTGCACTTTTCACCCATAACATATAATTACACTCTCTCCTCAATAGTGAACCTAAATAATTACTTCTGCTTAAGACATCTTCAGTCTCCAAGAGAACTTACTTCAGCTCATTGGATTTCCACAGTAAATGTGCAGACCTGAAAAATCCACTTTACTTTCTGTCTGAACACAGCTTTAGACGTGATGCTAAGCATATTTTAGGGCTGTGGAGAGAAGCAGGCTACAGTGGCTGTTTCAGTTCAATATGCTAAACTAAGCTAATTGCCTCCTGGCTCTAGCTCCATGCTTAGCACTAGCGCATGAAAGTTGTATAAAGTTACTTAGGATGTTGAACTGTTCATTGAAAGGATAGCAATAATTATTAAATGTTTGGTTTGTTGTACAGTACCTTGATTCGAATTCAGTTGTATTCCATAGTCCACATGGCGCCACACACCAGCAAGTGTTATGAGATTTCTCCAGCATACACCCCTAACCAAAGATCACTGGATTAGTTTCAAAAGCTGTTGTCTCCTCGGATCACTTTTACACAAAAAGAAGATGGGAAAGTCCAGGTTAAAAAAAAATACCAAAGATTTGCTTTAAACCAAGAGCACAAATTATTAAATAGAGCGCATGAATTTCTAAATGGGTAGCATAAATTAGTAAATCAAGAGAACCAGAGAACTAAATGGAGAGCAGATCCCCACAGCTCCTTCTGCTCTCCATAAACATCCTAATGGCTAAACTGATTTAAAAAAGTGAAATAACAATAAGAGATTAAGTTTATTCTCCAAACTCTACAGGAATTAACATAATTGTATTGCTAAAAGATTTGTATTGTAGTGTTAATATTTTTAATAGTATCCAGTACAGAATTTTTTTTTTTAGCTTTTATGAAATTCACTTATTGATAATGATATTCACTTCCGTAGACTCCCCTAACAGTGAAAACCAGACATTTTCATGAATTTATAAAAACCGGATGTAAAAAGACAACATGTCCGGGGAGAAGATGTTTGGTCACCTTAAATAAACACAAGTGAATTGAATTAAATATCTTTGTTTATCGGTGAAATATCCTAAACTAATGAACCCACACACTCACACAAGCCAGCAAAAATGTCAAATAAAAAAAAAAACAAACCCATGTTGCAGGCCTGGATGAATTCGGGATTGTGGTGGCCAAAACAGAGTGCTGCTTTGGTGAGTTGCAGTATCTGTGTGATGACCGACGGGAAGAGGATGATGAGTGGAAGACGTACTCTGGAAGCTAGCAGGAGAAATAACTTCTCTCTTTAGGCTTTTCACAGTCAGGCTCTGTTTTCTACAGCTTTAAGTGTTAAGACAACTCCAATCCAAAAGACAACTCATAACTCTGTTTTCATCCTGTCTCCTCTTTTCCACTGCTACATCTCTCCTCTTCGTTCCAGTCTGTTCTCTCTGTAGGCCTAACTATTAGTCTCACCCCTCTACCAATCACAACACAGAAAAATGACATAATTTAAAACCTTTGAAAAAATAAAAAAACAGGTAGGTTGTGCTCAATGTAAACACAAAAGCACATATCTGCAACCTATTTAAAGTGACAAACTCATTCTTCATATTAAACTCATATCACTCTTTTTTTGAAACACCATGTATACTTTTAACAACTCACCTTTACGGTCTATGCAACTCACACTATTATTGCAGTAAGGTGGATTAAAAAGACCTGGGGCTACAGCTACACTACCTGCTCAGCACCAAACTGCAAAATGACCATTTTTCCCTGGTGGAGACCAAAACCAGAAATAAAATTATAACTGCTGCACAGCAATAGTTAGGCAAAAGCACAGTGTAGGAAGATGAAAAGAAGGAAGTGTTGTAATGTGCATTTAACATCAGTTGAAGCTTGAACTTACCTTCCACATAGCATGATACCTGAACATAGGACTTTCACAGTAGAGCATTGGTTCTGTCCTAGCTCAGACTTGAAGTCACACCTTCTGAGACTGAGAACTATCTTCTATCTCACTGAGGTAATTGACAAGTGACAGTTCATGTGCGACTTCACAAGTTGACCAAGCCAAGCATCAGGGTGCCAGACAGCAGCCATCCATGCCATGGAAAAGCAAATTTCAAAGTGAAAGTTCCAAAGCTGTAGCACATATGGCTGATTTGGTATGAAATCAGGAAGTTTTCATACCAGCAAGTTTAGAAAGTTTGCCGTCGCACCAGGGGGGATTGGAGAGTGAGTGCTATACTTCTGTTAAAACACAGACTCCCATTATGGGCCAGGACAGAGTTATTTATCTTCAATTTTATATAAGTAGTGCTGATTACCTCTGCTGTCTACACTCAGGACATGCAAGGTGAGGAATGGAGGACATTGCTTGCTTAATGATCAAGATCATGTTAATGGATCATACAATGAGTCCATATATAAACATGATAATGTAGATAATTACGTTTGTAATTAACGTTTGTACACTAAGTCAATAATATAATTACTGTGGCAGGCCTAGATGTGTAAATAATAGCTGTTGGCCCCCAAGCTCACCATATCAACTTAAAAGGTGATATGTCAGTGTTGTGTGGATAGCTTGTTTTTGACGCACCCCAGTGGCCAAATTTTTTATTGCAGTTTTAACAATGATAGTGTAAAGTATCGTAAGTAAGTATTTCTGTCCCTGTGTGTGCGTTCTAGTGCTGTATCTAATGTTATATATAATGTTATATTACAATGTGTATATGCAACTGACTTCCTATAATTGCTGTTATTTTGTATCGTCACTGTTTATAAAAGTATGTGGATGTAACAGAATAGCTGCTATATCACCATGGTTACAAAGAAACCAGCAAGATAAGATAAAATCAGTGAAATTTTCAGAGCAGTTCTTTAACAGCTGGAAGGGACGCAGAAGAGGAGGGACTGGATGTTGATGTTGTTTTTTTTTTTCAAAGCAGCATTCAGGGTGAGGAGAGATAAGATTCAGAGCTTTCCTTCCTTACGCCCCCTCCTCCCCCCTCCTTTCCCCTTCTTCTTCTGTTGCTGTCTGATGGCTCTCTCCATCTGCCCAGCCTCTCTCCTCCTCTCTCTGTATTATGCCTGAACCCAGTGAACCAGCCTTTTTCCTTGCAGCTACTGCCACGGCAGGGAGGATGAAAGACTAGGCTCTCACTCCACTCGCTCGTCTCTTCATGTGTGAATGAATGCCTCTCTGCCTCCTATCACTCCGGCTCACATTTACTATTCTATCTGCCACGACGGGGCTTCTTTCTGCGTATGATGCTTCACATCAGTAAGACCTGCAGTAAAGTTGAAAAAGCACCTTCATAAGAGGCCAGAGCATGTGTGTGTGTATGTGTGTGTGCTATCTTGTGAAGGGGTATACAGTATGTGAAGGACTCATATCAGTGTACCAACATGGCACAGCTCCATCTTATGGGTCGACAATGTGGAAAATGTATTATCCACATAGATAGTGGAAGGAAGGAAAGTGTCACTAACAGACCAGCATCACAAATAACAATAAACACAGCAGGTAAACACTAACTACTCTCCTCACCAATATACTGTATCTACTGTATCTGTATCAATATAATATATCTTCTAAGCAGAGCTGAATTTTGCATCTTCAGTGTTTGGAGTGTGTGTGAGATTTACATTGTGCGAGAGAGTAATAGAAGAAGTGTGTTTGTGTTTGTCTGCCTGAAATATGTCAACTGACTTCATGACTTCCTCCCTGTGGGGGCCATCTAAAGGGAGAACAGGAAGCAACATGTTTGTGTCAATGTTAATATGTGTAAATAATGTGTGTGTGTGTGAGAGAGAGAGAGATATTTATCTCTGACATAATCAACCCCAAGTTTCCATTTTCCATCCCCTTAAAGAAAACATCTGTATTTTTATAACTCTTACAGTACTTTAATTGTTTTGGATTTACTCCTGTCATTAAAGAGCATTTTACTCACATCTGTTCTGACATCTGGGGATGCTGCAAGTACACTAAACACAACTTCACAGGAAAATACATGAGTTGACCACATGGTCAGACATGTTTTAGTTAGGCGGTTGCTTAACTATTTCATGTAAAGTGTGTTTTTCAAAAGAAGACTTGAAGAAGAATGTTCTTGTAGAGCTGTCACAGCTGACCCCTGCTGTTGTTGTCATACTTGTGTGTACAACATATGTGCTAAAATTCTGCAAATATGTTTAACATTATTGTTTAGCATGTTTTATTTTGCTGACTGTGGCTTATTGGCACCAAGTGGAGACAACCATCCATCCATCCATCCATCCATCCATCCATCCATCGTAACCCAGACACCCATTTTCCTAGCAACACTCATTAGCTCCTCCTGGGGAATCCCAAAGTGTTACCAGGCCAGGAGAGACATATAGTCCCTCCAGTGTGTTCTGGGTCTGCCACGGAGTCTCCTACAAATTGGAGTTGCCCAGAACACCTCCAGTGGGAGGCATCCAGGTGGCATCCTAGGCAGGTGTGCACACTCAACTGGCTGTTTTCAGTATGAAGGATCAGCAGATCTAGAACTCCTGAGCCTATTCCCAAGCCTGAGTCCAGACACTCATAAGGAAACTCAGTTCAGCAGCTTGTATCCACAACCCCATTCTTTTGCTCACTACCCATAGCTCATCATGACCATAGGTGAGGGTTGGAATGTAGTTTGACTGGTAAATTGAGAGCTACTACCTACGATCAAGTTTATGGAGCTTAAACAGTGGATGCTGCAAACATGAGTCAGCCTGATAGAACAAAAAAAAAAGAAAAAACCTCATCTTGAAGTCCCGTCTCCTGAAATAATTCATCTCCTCCCTCTGGAACTGCTGAAGGATCAGGTTGCCTGCTGCTGGACGCCCAGCTGTAAACAGCGAGAACTTATTAAAATACAATTAAGAATGATCATCAGCATCTCATAAAGCGACAGCGTGCACCAACAATAATCTTGAGGCTTGTTTTTGTTTTAGCCATGACTGTGTTTTCAATTGTTGGTAGAGTTTCTGCTGAGAAGCTATTCACTCAGGTGTTAATTTTTTTGTAACTGAGCGCTCCACCAGGTGTTCTCATTAAACAGAGCATCTGTGACACCGGCATCCACCCGAGCAGAGTCACAATTTGGAGAGCTTACACGTTTCATTTCCCAGTTTCAACCTCAACAGTTTCAAAGTGAAGAATCATTTACCGTCATACTGTGTGTTATCACTGTATGACAAATGGGAAATGATAAGATTTAATTGATACCAGTGTCATTATTGATTTTGCTTATTAGTCTTTAGCAATTCTTTGTGGGGAAAATGTTGGCTTATGCAGGTTTTCAGTGACAACACAACTGTTTGTACAACACTGTTTATCACTGACTGTGTGTGATGATGAATATATGAAACATAACTGGCAGATAAGATAAATAACTAGTCAAAAGTTAACTGAACTAATTAATTAAAGGGCATTTCCAGTTTCTGAAATCACGTCATGTCATGACAAATTATAAAATGTGCAACCACAGAACAATTTCAAAATATGTCTGGTGCTCATATGTGCACTTTTACAAAATGATCTTTTCTTAAACAAAACTGAATCTAAATGTCCACACTGCAGTTGGGCGTATGGATGGTCTGAGATGAACTGATCATAGGTGACATGATTTCAGAGACAAACATTGATTATGACTGGAAATGGTCTTTAATGAAGTCTTCTGTCTGTATGAGAAAAAAACATGAGGGGGAGGCAGAGTACTTAGTTATTATAAACATTAATGTTGGCCTTTCTGCTGCACTTTTAACTCCAGGCTGGACATTGTTGTTTACAGCATTACTGAGGTGAGACGGAGCAGTTATTGAAACCCATTGAATCTGAAAGTTAAAGCAACAGAGTGACATTCAAAGACTCAGAGACAAGAAGATTCTTTTTTTGTAGTCATGAAAACAGTGGCTTTTTAATGTAAACACTACATTCGATTGGTTTTTCCAGCACGGACATCCCACATGAAATAACAACCATTCACTAAAGAGGAGTAGAGGGGGAGAGAGAGAGAGAGAAAGAGAGAGAGAGAGAGGGAGAGAGAGAGAAGAGAAAAAAAAGCGGCACAGAAAAAAGCATTCACTGGGTAAAGAACGGAACAGAAAGGAGGTAAAAAAAAAAAAATCATAATGAAGGTAACGGGAACAGAATGTCAAAAAACAGGTATATTGTCATTATACACAGTTGTTTTTCTCTTTTAAAAACTAGAAATCAAGAAAGGTGAGAAAGAGAGGTTTATATAGATAGATGATAGATCAATGAGGGGTAAACATAGATTAGGTATGAATAGATAACAAATTTCCAAATCTACTTATTGTGTGTGTGTGTCTGTGAGTGCCAGCAAAGTGTGTGTGTGTGTGTGAGAGACGTGAGAACTGTGCTTTTCATTGTAGACCTGGAAGGGTGTGTGTCGAACTGAAAAAAGAGACAGAAGTAGTAGAAGAAGAGGAGGAAGAAAAGGAGCATGATTTTGTACAGCGTTGATGTGTGAACATGCGGCATCCCTAACTAGCGGGCGCAGCGAGAAACGTGCTCTCCCCAAAAAAAAAAAGAAAAAAAAGGAAAAAAAAGAAAAGAAAAAAAAAGTGGTTTCGATTTTTTTTTCTTCCTGAAATAATAAAAAATAGATATTGTTATAATATTATATTTAATCGTTCTGAGTCAGGCTAAAGTGAGGACACGGTTCTAAATGCAGGGAAACAGGCAAAACGGTAAAAGGAGAGGAAGGAGGGGAGAGGGGTGGGTCGGTGGGTGGGTGGGTGGGGCACAGTTCAGAGCATTACAACAACACGGGTCGGTTCTGAGATCGTCTCGGCTCCAAATCGGCTTGCTGTCAAACTGGAACCCTTTGCAAAACATAGTTTTTTTTTCAATTTTTTATTTAAAAAAGAGTGATATAGAGAAAAAAATGTTCTGTAGCTACAAAGCACAAGAAAGGTTATCTTTTGAGAATATTACAGGATCGTTGTCGTTGATCGTCGCTGTAGTCAATATC
>JANJYP010144101.1:0-11202 GCA_024605115.1 Rastrelliger brachysoma
GGGGAATTACCCAGATACTCATAGCCGTATTTCAAGCAGGTAGTGATCATGCGCAACATCACATCTCCATCCTCCCAGAAGTAACGCAGCTGAGAAATCCACGCAAAGTCATTCAATGAGGAGATGCGGTCCTCTGCCAGTTTTGCTACAACATCTCGCGCTAGGAGAAGAAATAAGCATCAGGTTTTCTGAACTCTAGATTTAATCAATGGAACATATTTCATCTATTTATTTAACATGAGGCATTTTAGCATGCAGACATTACCATGAACATCTATGACAGTAAGAGCACCAAGGGTCATCCTTGCCCCTCCTGGAAGCTTCCCACGAACCAACTCCACAATGTCAGAAATCTGGGCATTACACTGATCCACATAGGCCTTTAGGCAGAATGGAAAATCAGTCCACAGTTAAGAAAACAGTTAAATTATCATATAATTTGTGAGAGCAGAAGTTGTCCCTGTGTAAATTAGCAGTGGGTGTACTGGTTTTAAACTGACAGGCAGGGAGTTGTTCTGGATGGCTTCAGATACTTCAGTTGTCCAAAAGATGGAGGAAGCACAGATGACAACTTGGCCAGGCCACTGTAACACCCACTTCTTCCTGGGTACCTACAGGAAAAATATTTAAAAAAAAATTAAAAGCAAAGATAGGAGGTTTCTCCCAGGACAGGACAGGATAAATAGTATTGATACAATTTTATCTTTTTGTTTTACTTTCACCCTATATTCTTTAAATACTGCTTGCACAAGCAAGAAACTCATAAAAAATAAATCTCCCCATTTAATACAGTTGTTAACTAAAAGTGAAATTTAAATTCACTTCTGGTATGGCAACAGTTCTTAATCTTCCAATTCTTATATTATAAGAATACCTCAGCATACTGAACCACCCCTTTATGGATGACATGTTGGACACTCTTTAGCATAAGATTTTCCACCTGCAGCAGCCATTTCTCCACCATACCCTAAAAGTCACAGGGTAATGGTCAGTCACATTCTTAGTAAAATACATGTGATTTGGTTCATTACAGCATGTTATATTCAACAAAGTAAAATAACCAAATATAACAGAAGTGATAACATGAAGAGTTAATATAAGCACATAAAAATAAATAAAGAGAATAAAAACCACAATTGCTCTACCTTTGCTTCGGCTGGACAGATATTTACTGTGAATGGCACAGTCTCCTTCTCAGAGCTGATCATGCCAGCAATCTCCATGTCCTCAGTGAACTCCAATTTGGCAATACCCTCGAAGCACTTCTTTAGGTGGGGTTGCACACACAAGGGGTCTTTCGTCTGTGACAGTATCTCCAGCAGTTCGTCATTTGACAGGAAGAAGAACCTGGTTATATGTTGAATATGAAGAGGAGATAGGGAACTGAAATAAACACTAAACAACACAAAATTATGCCATTTTAATTTTGTGTTTTTCCAGTCACAAGTCAAAATAGTCTAAACTATTAGTATTATTATTAGAGCTAAAATAGTGGTCAAACCTTGGGAAATAGAGCCTTTTCTTTTCCAGGTAGGTATTGAGGCCTTTCTGGATGTCGTCCAAGAATACATTAGACTCCTGTAGACGTTCCAGCATGTTGGGTTGGCTTGTTGCCACCAGAACACGTGTATCCTTCACCTGTATCAATGCAATTACACAGAAGTTAAATCAAAGTGTGTGAGATCTATTTAAGGATGTGAATTGTGAGGATCTTACCGCCTCGCCAATGATATCCTTCCAGTAGCCGTCCACAATGCGAAATTTACGTCCCTCCTCAGGCATCTGGGCAATGATGTCCTCTGAGCTGAATATGGGCTCAAGGTAAAGCCAAGTAGCCTGACATCTCAACATGGAGTCTATTATGTCTTGCATGCTCACCAACTTGTCCTCCCATTGCTGAAGTTAAAAGTAATAGTAACTAAGGGCATTTCTACAGTTTACTATTTACTAAAACACAAATGATTGTTATCATTGTCTTACCTTGCATTCAGTTTCTATGGGCTTAATGAAAGGGGAACCTCGCATGGTCTGTACTTTAACAATGTGATCATCCAGGAGTAACTGGATGTCATCTACTGCTGACACAATCTTAGTACCCTGTGATAAAAAAGAAGCTGATGTCAGTCTCATGAAAATTCATAGCCAGTGTGAGTGAGGGATCAACAACACAACAGTTTCTTATAAACTTTTGATCAGATTGCTTTGTTTGTTGTGAAAAAAAGTACTGAGTATGATTATTGTATATGTGTGTTTAACATACAGTATCTCTATATGCTGTAAAAGAGAACTGGAGTTCAGTCCATTCGCTTTTCATCTTGTCCATGGATTTTTCCAGGGAGTACTCCTTACTGGCTGATGCACCAATGTCTTCCAACCTAGTTGCAAAGGACATTACCTTTTAGTTACACTGCATAAAATCGTGGACAACTGAACCAGTGTGTGAATACAAAACTGTTGTCACTTTTTCTTACAGGCCAAGGTATTCTTCTAATCATGCTCTCTATAAATGATATTCTAATATGCTGTAATAGAAATAAAGTGTCTCACTTATCAGAGAATTTGGAGAGTCCCAGCTCTAACATGTTGAACAGGGAGCTGTTCACATCTGGTTTGATTTCAAAGCCCACAATGCTGCTAATCTATGGAGACACAAGCGTCATCAATTATTCACATTGACTTCACGCATCACAGGAGTGGCAGGACACTTGATTCTTACAAAGTGAAGCTGATACTGGATTTCTATCACTGTCAGCTGATATGAGGAAGCTTAAAAAAATTTACCTTCTCCCAATGGCGGTCTTTGATGCCTGGGTTACAGATAGTTATCAGGATGGGTAGATGCTGCTTAAATTGATCTATCTTGCTCTTGAAGTTTTTGGCAACATGGCAAGGCCCAGGAAGATTTGAGAGAGACTTGGTCAATTTATGCATGGTCCTCCACATGATGTCCAGCTCATCAGATATTTTCTCAGCATCCAGGTTCAGGAAAGGCCCTAAGAGTTAAATAAGAAAGGAAGAATACTCATGTGGAAACAACTGTTAACATTTGCTTTTTCGAATTAGTTATACTTTGTAAAATGGATGTACAGTCCTCATTGTGTGCTGCCTACCATTCAGCCACACTTCTGACATGCTCTGAAAGTTGAGTGCTGTGTTCCAGAGCTGCTCATATGGCTGTTTGTCAGCCATCAGAGTTTGAAGCATAGGGAACTGACTTTGTTCCTTCTCCAGCAAAGTCTGCTCATTGTTAATATCCTGTGGAAAACAAAAACAGTCGATTTTCCATTTAACATCTGATATGTGACATTATAGATTTTATAACCAAAATGGTAATCCCATATGCATTTGTTTTTTCTCTTACCTCCAGTTCAATAGCAGAAGCCTCCAGGTTAGCAGTGATCTGAGCTAGATTTCCCACATTGTTCTTCATCTCCTCCATACCCATCATTTCCTTCTTCTTGAAGGCTTGTATGTTTTTGTCTAGATCCTGCAGCCTCTGGTCAAAGTCTATTAACCTGAGATGGTTAAATTGGAGCAGTTATCATCTCAGTTACTGACTTTCAGGTGATATGATTTCTTTTTTATATTGTGGCCTTGGCTCTTCAAAAAGTATGCCAGTAATTTTCAGTATACTGTAAAAAGGAGGTGAGACAATGTGACAATAAAAACATGGATAAGTTGTGTAGGACATGGCCCATATGTTTTAGAAAGTTTGCTCTGAAGTCTAAATTCTAATGTTAATTAATACTGTTTGGTGCCTGAGTGAAGATGAGGAAGGACAAGAACCATGTGTTCATTCTGCAACCTTGTTTGGAGATAGTCCTCAGCCTGTCCTCTCATGGTGGTTAAGCGAGTCTTGCTGTCATCAAGCTCAATAAGGATGTCATTGGGCCACTGGAAAACACGGGAGTTCAGCCTCAAATCATCCGCTGGAAGAAGAGAAAATGAAAAACTGTGTGTGTTATTCCAACATGTTATATAACTCCAAAAAAAAGTAATTTCTTTGGACTGTTATTGATGTGTTTCACATACAGGGCAGAGTGGCATAGTCCAGGAGGAAGGCGAGACGGTATGTTGCCTCATCAATCTCATCTATTAGCTTGTGAACGGTCACCTCACTGGTCCGTTTAATGTATTGGTTGAGAGCCACTAACTCCTCTGTGGTTTCTGGGGTGCCTCTGACGGTATTTGTAATCTCCTCATACTTCTGACAGATCCTGGGGGGGGGGGGAACAGCATTTAGCATGTGGTGACACTTTCACTTTTCAAATTAACAAATACATTAACGCAACAAATTAGACCCTTGTTAACACTCTTCAAATCAGGAATGTTTAGGGAGATGGAAACATTGTTCCCACCTCTGATTCAGTTCTCTATTTTCCTCCACTTCGAATATGATAATCTGGTCTTTCAGCTTCTTGGCCCGGTCACACAAGTCATCATTCAGCTTCCCAGCATACAGACAAAACATTGACAGGGGAATCGTAATGCGCAGTGAAGCAATCTCCTTCCACACGTGATTAATACTCTCAATTTTCTGAGGATTCAGAAAGAGAGAGAGAAGTTAGTACTGAAATATTATTTGACAAAGCACCAACCGTAAGACAACGAGGCTTTATCGACCTTGGTAAATCCCTCCAATGAGTGTTTCTCTTTAAGGAACGCTGTGATGTCCTGCTTTGCTGTATTGTCCAGTAGATTGTTGTATTTCTGATATACATTTAAATACCTGAATAAAGAGATGTGATATTATAGTTACTAGCCTCAAAAACATTGAAGGGCACATAAAAACAATTGAGTTGACCTTACAATTCTGGGCCCACAGTGTTCTTGTGGAAAACATCCTTAGCTTTGCTGATGATATTTGTAACCAGCGACTCCTTAGGACCGACTGTGCGTAGGTAACAGGTCTTGATAGCAGGAAAAAGGCTGCATTCCACCTGGCCAGAAAAGCATGTCAGTCACATATTATATGTATGTTTGTTGTATAAAAATAAACATAGACTTATGTTATATAAAATTACTTATAAAAAATTACTTCAACTGTAATTAAAAATAGCAAATAGTAATTAAAGTTTGCAGTAATGAGGGTATAATGTACCCTTGGGAGTTCTTCAGCGCTCTTGATAATTTCCATAAAGGTTCTGTGGATGAGCTCCCAACACTCCTGGAAGCTCGGATTAAAGTCAATGTGATGCTCGTCCACTTGTAACTTAATCAGCAGCACCTGAGCTTGAACATACTTCATCTCATCAAACACTGCACCAAAGTCATTGCCTTCCTAAAGGACACAGACACAGGACATGGTAATGATGATTCACAGTTAATTTCGAAAAGAGTCACAGTCAGCTTTGCACAAGCACAGAGTCTCTTAAGTAAATAGTTGCCTGGGTGTCCCAGTTGTATAATTGAAAGAGCTATCTAAACATGATGAAAATAAATGAAACATTTTGTCTAAACCTCATGTATAGTGAAGAAATACAACAGGTCCTGTAATGAGTCTATGACCAGACTTCGAAGCTGCAATGACATGAGAACAGCCACACTGTTAAAGAACTCCTGGACAAGTTCTGGAGACCCCTGTTCACTGCGTAGGAGGGGCAGCCACAAGTTGTCAAAGTTGTCAAAGAGTGATGCACAGTGAGGCAGCCATCTGAAAAAGGAAGACGATGGGAATATGTAAGTGCCCTGTAAAAAGTTTTTATTATTTTTTTTTGCAATCAACTTTTTATTTGTTATAATTCAATAATTACATTCACTGTATTTTGTGCAATCATTTCAGTAATTGCATTCAAAATTAACATTGCACCTTATACACTACACATACCATAAATAATAAAATAAGATTTGGGCTTTTGGAAGACCCAAATATATTATTTGACGGCATCTCCCCATCAGTGATCTCTGCTCCTATATATCTGCCCCCCATGGACTATAACTGGATAATTCAGAAGAAGTGTATGACATGAGATTGTTATAAGACTGTTTTCTTTAGGGGTGATCTTTCCATAAGAGATACTATAGGATGAGTCTTCAATTCAGATGTCTAGGGAACCTTGAGTGAATTAAGTGCTGATCTTACCCTAAAGTAGAGGAACTGTGAGTTTCTTGGGATACCAAAATGGGACATTAAATCAGGAAAACCTAAAACTGAGTTTTGCCCTAAGATATCCCCTAAAATTCAGATGCCATGTTGAGCCCACAGCTGTGAGATGAATGATTCACCACCTGTCAATAAATTGGTATTGTGCCAAATAGGGGTGTGTTTATGCCATTTTGATTTTAAATCCACATATTTCTCTAGATTCATCATAGTTTGTATAGTATACGATACTATTGGTCTGTTCTTTTAAAATGTGTTTCATATCAAAACATAAAAAGATCTTAATGTACATATCAACAGTCACTTATGTATGCAGACTACAGTCTGCATACATAAGTGTGTGAGGACTCAGTGAGGGAAAGAGGGACAAAAAATTATCTTTCAGTTTTCACTTCAATAATATTAGACAAAACATTTTTTTCTGTTTCAAACCCTACAATATGTTGTCTTTACATTATGTTGTATGCTCTTACTATTGCTGTGATTTTATCCTTTCCTCTACTGACATTTACACCCCCCGTAGAGACACACAATGTCCACTGGATTGAGTATGGCTGGCATCGAAAGCCGAACTAATAAGAGAATAATGGTATCCAAGCAAGTACAAATTATGAACATGAAAATAAACAAATAGCTGCCAGTTTCAACAAATTACAATGACTCATATTTCAACCATACAGCCAGATATCCTACAGGGCAGCTAGATAGTCTAACAGGCTATACAACAAGCATGCAACAAAGGATGTGATAGAATCTTAAAGTGGGGCAGTGTGTAAAGCAATCCCCTGAAAAGCAGCATGACATGGGGCTGACAAAGTGGAAACATGAGCCTGCGCCTACAACAGGATTAGCTCTCTTGGTTGTGTACCTACTGCAGACCGACAAGCCCATTGGAAACACTACAATAATTAAGCTTGGACATCCATTTATGGTCTCACTGACAGATGGGATGTTTAGATGTCTGGCACATTACTCACTTTTGGACAAGTTCATTTCTGGTTGCTTGGCACTGCCTCTGTACAAATTCTTCAAACTCAGATGGCAGGAGGGGGAGGCTCGTGGAGAAAAGGTCCTCTAGTCGCACAAATCTCAGAGATGAGAAGCTGAAACAACATAAAAGACGTTCAATTCATACATTTTCCTGTTTCACATAAAGTTGCAGTATACTTTTTATCAGCACAATGTTTTTGCTTGTCGAAAATTCAAGCTAGCTGTTGTACCAAGTTTAGTGTTTGTACCTGACACCACATCTCTTGTGTCAAGAGACAGGACCAAGCTCAAGTGATCAGACTGTTGAGGAATGTGAGCATTATTAGCTGCGCCCACACGACTAATCTTTCACTTTGTGAAGTACAACATTTTCAATTTCAGACTATTTATGACACTTAATGTGATTTGTGAGCATTTATATTGATGCTATTTATTCAAAAGTAAAATGTAATTACACTTCTGTATTACCTGTTTAGCCAGACATCCTGCAGTAGGACCATAATCTGATTGATTGTAAACAGATGTTGGCTTTGCCACGTCTGAACCTCCCTGTAAGTAGCAGCCCAGGGCACGGGTGCACGGATCACCCTCCTGGGAAAGGGCATAGGAATGCTGGATATGGACAGTCGCTGGCGCTCAGACTGGTCCATGAGAATATAGTCCACTGGCAAGAAACATGGAAAATAACACCATTTTATAGGCAAGGGAGGTATTTTATCAGGAAAATATTAGTTGACTAAAGCACCAACTACCTTTTTAAAACCATACTTCATCAAATAATTATCTGTGTTCACTGATGTGACAAAATATGCTAGCTGATATAAATAAAAGTTGAAGTACATTGTTTGGTCAAATTGCCTATAAAATCAATGTTAAAGTCATACTGCTGTTTTTTAGTCATGCTTGGATGTCAATAAATAATCACTTATTGTTTCATACCTATACTCTTCTTGAGACTGAAGTTATAATCTCTTTTGACCTCCTCTTCCAAGTTTGTCCTCAAAATCTTCACGTTTTTACTACAATCATCAGTTTTGGAAGGCAGCAGGGACATGATGTTCATCATCTGCTGACATGGCTGGGGGGCCAGCACAGAGGTGGGGACAGCAGTGGTGATGTAATATGTATACCTCTGTAGGAGTAAAGTTAACATCAAAAACATATCAGAAAAAACTCCAGTTATAAACAACATCTGACTAGCTCATTACTGAAGTAACTGAAACGTGCCTCCAGGTCTTTGTCAGTAGGTTCTTTCTGAGTCGCCCTCTTTTTGTCTTCTTTGCTTTGAATGATGTCCAGCTGCTCTTTAGGACTAATAGGCCTGCTGCTGGGAGTCGAGAGGTTTCTAGATCTAGACTTTGGCCGAGTTGACACTGATGCACGAGAAGATATATCCCTGGGAAAGTATAATAGAATTGGATCAAGCGCTTCAAGAAAAATATCATAAAAGATCTAAGCTAGTGCTGAAATGTGTTGCTTTCAGAAATTAATTACCTTCTCCTTGGTGTAATTGCTTGTCTCTTTCCAGGTAGGGTAGGTGCTTAAAAAGTTATTAAGATCAAATATTTGTTCTTGTGGGTTTTATGAGTGGTCTCAAGAATTAAAATTCTGAATTATCATCAGCTTTTAAAGGTAAAAAAAAAAAAAAAAAGTTACAATCTGAGATAGCTTTGGGGAAGCTTCCCTTTGTCACGTGTCCCAGGCTTGATATGAGAGGAACTTGAAAGGATACAAGGCCCTGCTGGTTTTGCCAGGGATTGATGCAAAGTCTGTCGTCTTTGCTGGAGTCTATTCATTTTAAGATCCTGAGCCTTGGGTCTGTAGTTGTTTGCAATACACTCACTGGGCGTGCGATGGTGGCGTTGCTCTTTAAAAGGGACTGCCATAGTCCATGAATTACTCTGGAGAATGGGTGGGTAATGACTGTGCCTCAGGACCATCTGCAGGTTGGATAACAGCACAAAGGTTACCTGTGTTTACCTTGGCAAGTATTTGACCAAAAATGCCTTTTTCAAAGAATAAATTCAAAAGTGATGCTGAGTTTGATACTCTTACTTTATACAGTTCTGAAGGTTCTGCATTAAATCTCTTGGGCAAAGGTGGGGGAACAGTATATCCTCTGCTCTCACTCATGTTGAAGATAGAGTCATCCTCCATCTATAGTTCAGACAAAAACACAAGGGATTGCACACAGGGGATAACAATTTTACTTATTAAAGTACATATTTATCTTTTATTGACTCAAGATGATGTTTTATGGTAGCCTATAACTACGTTTATATGTTGTGTGCAGTGCAACTCTACCTTTAGCCTATTTTAAGTTATTTCAATTTCAGATTCAAGCTAACATATTAATATTAACTGTCTTTACTGAAACCTTTCAACTTTAACTGCAAGTAAGCTATAATGAGAAAAACTGTTACAAAATTACAAGGTTAGCGAATGAAACCGTTTATTTATAAGTTTTAACCAAATGAGGTGACTGTATAATCAATAAATAAGCTAGCTAACGTAAGCTTCACAGGCAATTAGTGGGTCCTCAAATCTAAGTAAGCTACGATACCTGCTTCAGCCGGTCCATCTTGTTCAGCTTTTCTACCAGTCAAGGAAAAACACAGATAATGAGTAGATAACGAGTAGAAGTTTTTTTCAGTGTGATAATTTGTAAGGAGCAAACAAACACCGGTGAACTCACCTGTAACGTCAACTTTAAAATCAATGAATCCTACCCTCTATAAAAGTTGTACCGGCGACATTTCAGTGATTGCTGAGAGGGAATGTAAAGTCCATTACCCCTCCATTAGCAACTTTGTTTATCTATCACTAACATGATGAAAAAACGGAACAGCTGTAGACTAGTGAGAGTTTAGTTTTGCCCTGTCACTGCTGTGACTGAGCAGATAATTCATCACGTTGCTGTAAACTGAAACAGTGTTGATCCCATCCGGAAAGGTCTCCATGGTAACGCACCACCTTGTTATTATCTGAAAAGCTCAACTCGGGCCTATTTGGTGGGCGGTGACTTTTACTTTACATGGTCTATAAATATCTGTGAGTAATAAGGTCGTGCAGCACCACCACTTATATAGCTAATACTACGATAAGACATTAGGTGGGCTGGGCTGGTGGGTTGTCCTAAGGAGTTTACCTGGAGGCATCATCATCCAGCAGTTGAATTGTGCCCTCTGCTGGCAGTCACTGGTTTTAGCCACCCACCAGGTCAGATTGTTTGAGGGCTGAAGAAAATCTATCTATCTATCTATCTATCTATCTATCTATCTATCTATCTATCTATCTATCTATCTATCTATCTATCTATCTATCTATCTATCTATCTAATAATAATAATAATAATAATAATAATAACAGGCCTACACCTTAATGAAATCAGTTACTTTTTATTCAAGCATACAGAAATAGGACTAAACAATATTCATGAAATTAGGTTAATGACGGTAATAATGATACACTGAATTTGTACTGCACTTTTGCAGTGAATCACAAAGTGCTGGCTCGCTCGCAGGGCCGTTTCAAGGAATTTGGGGGCCCTAGGCAAAATGGACTTGGAGGCCCCCCCTCCCCAGGCCAACCTAACCCAAGCAGAAGCAGAACGCATAGACACACTGTCTAAGTGTAAATACTGTTTACATATGTTAACATTTACCAAAAAAACTCCATCCCATAATAACCCACCTACAGAGAAAGTGCAAACTTGTGTAGTAAATTCCAATATGCTTTATTGGAATATGCGCGCGCACACACATATGATAAACAAGTTTTCAGTTCACACACAATAAAAGTATTTTTGACAGTGCAGACAGTAATGTGTAGATGAGCTATAAACTGCAGACATTAATACTTATAAATGTAAGAAAACCACCACTATTAGACAGACCTGATGCTTTTAGGACGGCTCTGTGCCTGCAAATGAACTAGAGCTGCAACTAGCGAGTATTTTTGTAATCAAGTATTTCAATGAGTAATCAAGTACTCTAGTTTTGGTTCATACTTTTTTGTATTATTTTTTAATTAAATCACTTGTGTACAATGCAACATGAGGCCTTTCAGAATGAGCAACCAATTGCCATTTTTCCACAGATTTTAACAAC
>JANJYP010144102.1:0-10866 GCA_024605115.1 Rastrelliger brachysoma
TGGTTTCATTTGATTTGTTTAACATGTCAAAAGTAACACAAAAGGAAAGGCTCACATATTGCAAGTTACAGCTTTGCAAAAACAAAAAGCTTGGTGAAAAAGCTTGGTTTCTTAGTGTGCTGGGTAACAGGGTTTGCACTATGCAGTGCAAAGGATATTGCACATTACAATTTTGTCTTTTTTAATCAGTAATGTGTCAACCAGGGAACTAACATAGCATGGAATGTAATGTTTTGCACAGAGAACTTTGCCTTTGGTTTACTGCAAGTTTCTCCAATGCTAAGATTTATTTTACAAATATTAGGTAACAAATTCCCCATTGTCAGAGAAAGCCATTTCTTTAAGCAATATAAAAAAGTATAAAAGATAAAAAATCAGCAATGAACGGTCCTTTGAGAAATATAATTCAGCAAGGCCCAACTAATCCTGTTGTAATTCAGTTTAAATTTACTGAATAATAAAATGTTTTATAGGAAAAATATTTCAAACTTTTGCTATGTTTTCATTATCTCAATTGGGTAAAAATGTCATAATATCCTTAGTCAAAAAAGGTTTCTTGACAGTTGCTCCATTGCTGTTACTATTTACTCACTTATATAAACAAATTATCAGGACACAAATGTCACAGTGATGAGAGTGTAATGTTTTTGTCAGGGTGTTCATCCATGTAATGAAGTGTTTGAAGCTGCCTGGATCAGTGCAGGATAGGCTGGTCCTCACCCAGTTAGGGCAGCTGCATTGAGAAGTTGAACTAACCTCCTGTCCATTCCTTTGGCACACACAGAGACACATTGCCAGAATTTGTTTAGCTTCCGTGAGGCTTTTGCTGGGTGCTGATCTTGTGTGTGGTCTGTAAGGCAATGCCACTGTTATGAAGTGCTATGTGATCAAGACCTCAGGATTACCTTCAGGAGCTACATGAGAGGGAAGTCTCAACTGTATTACTGATTCAGACATGGGCATACACACACACACACACACACACACACACACACACACACACACACACACACACACACACACACACACACACACACACACACACACACACACACACACACACACACACCTGCCACCAAATGCCAGGTGGAACACAAGCAGGCTTATTCACATGTAGTGTGTGATCAGAGTAATTAATTTGTCAAAGAAAGTAGATTAAAGCCACACACATCCTGTGTGAAAGGGGGATTGAGTTACCACCATCACACTATCAGGGACAATAACAGGCTAGAATTACTAGGTTCGAGAATAGAGGCAATGGCAATAGTTTTTGTGGTGATGAGTCACAGAGTCAGCTTTACCTCTTCAATGGCACAGAGCAATTTTCAAAAAGAGTGAAGTTGTACAAGAACACAGGCACACCCCCTCTCCCGTACATTGTGTCATGTTACAGCCTTATTTCAAAATGGACTGAATTCTTTTTTTTTCTTTTTCATCAATCTTCATACCCTATAATGACAAAGTGAAAGGTCTTTACAAATGTATTAAAATAATTAAAATAGTGCATGCACATAAGTATTCACACCCTTTACCTAGTCTACAGCCTCAAGTCTTCTTGAATACGAAGCACAAGATTGACACACATTTGACACATTTCTACCATTCTTCTCTGTAGATCCTCTCAAGCTCTATCAGGTTAGATGGGCAGAGATGTTCAATGGGTTCGAGTTTGGGCTCGAGCTGGCCCACTCCTTTCTTGTCTTTGTTGTGTGCTTTGGATTGTTGTCCTGTTGGAAGGTAACCATCGCCCCAGTCTAAGGTCCTGAGTGCTCTGGAGCAAGACGTGATGCTTGGCATTCAGGTCAAAGAATTCAATTTTGGTTTCAAGAGACCATAGAATGTTGTTTTTTTATGGTCTTAGAGTCCTTTATATGCCCTCTGGCAAACACCACGTGTTCTGTCATGAGCCTTTCACTAAACATAGGCTTCCATCTGGCCGCTCTGCCATAAAGGCCTGATTGGTGAATTGCTGCAAAGATGGTTGTACTTCTGGAAGGTTCTCCCATCTCCACAGAGGAATGCTGGAGCTCTTTCACAGTGACCATTGACATCGGGTTCTTGGTCACCTCCCTGACTAACACCCCCTAATAGCCAGCTCTAGGAAGAGTCCTGGTGTTTCTAAACTTCATCCATTTACGAATGGTGAGACAACTGTGCTTTTCAGAAACTTCAGTACTGCAGAATATTTTTTGTACCCTTCCCTAGATCTGTGCCTCAACATAAGCTTGTCTCAAAGGTCCACAAACTAAGGATGTGAATACTTAAGTACATATTATATTTCAATTTTTTATCCTTAATACATTTGCAAAGTATTATACAAAACCTTTTTTACTTTGTGTTGCACTGTGTGTAGATTGATGAGCAAAAATGAATTTAATCCATTTTGGAATAAGGCTGTAAAAAGAAGAGAAGGGGTGTGAATACTTTCCAGATACAGTGTGCGCATACTATTTCCTTTTATTTAATCTGCCCTTATGACAGCCCTTTCCTCAAACCTAAGCCTAAACCTAATCATTAACACTATGACCTAACCTAACAATAGGGCAGTGTAAGAGTATGAGGACCAGCCACAATGTAACTGTTTAAGGTGAAACAGCAGGGAACTTTGATCTTTTGTCTTTCAGTGCTAGAAATGATTTCAGCAATCCCAGAATGAGAGTAACATATCAAAATAGAAAAGACACACCACTGTAACCTTTCTGATCAAATGAAATCAAATGTGCAACAATTACTTATTTGTTTATTTAACAGGGGCAGCACACATCAATAAACTTTGCTGTAAATGCAGCAGAGTTAACCAGGAGCCTATTTTTCATCTGTTAGCCCCTGGACAGATGTTACAATGTCAGCCAAAAAAGAATATATATAATATAAGGTTCAAAGTTATTTCAAACATTTATAAGAAAAGCAACATTAAAAAGGGAAGAGAATATTAATTTGAGCTTTTCTATTTAAAAAAAAAGCATTGTCAATTCTATCAAATTCTAACTGGAGTTAAACATGAGTTTCAGTTCTTTGCATAAAAAAAACATACTTGCCAAACTTAAAATACAATAAAAAACAGTGAGGCAGTCTACAGTAACATGTACCAGCTGCAGTCAGTCTCCTGAAGCTACTCATTTTGCATATCACTCATTAACTGAGTTTTAATTTGTGATGTAACATGATCTACTACTTAGAGGACCGTTCTTCTAATTGGTTTCACAGTTAAAGTGCTTAATAAAGATCAAATAGAGAGGTCTGATGCCACCTGTGTTTGTGCATGTGTGTGTGTGTGTGTGTGTGTGTGTGTGTGTGTGTGTGTGTGTGTGTGTGTGTGTGTGTGTGTGTNTGACACAGAAGCTAAGTATAGCTCTGGCTGTATTACCATCGGTCAGTGGGAAAAAGAGGGTGAGAACAGGAAAGAAGGGGGCAAAGGACATACTGCCACATAGGAGATGACACAGGAGCCTTCATCCTTTCATTGGACATCTCTGTTACCTGGCATGGATATATACACATGACCCAACCGCTGACCCAGCCAACCCCTCAGGCAGAAACATGCACACACACACACAATACATGCAAGCTGCTGCAGATCACATGTCAAGCATGCACGGGTTATAGTGTTTGGAGCCTAACCTCTTATTTTTAGACTGACTAAACAGCAGTCTATGCTTGAGATGTCCATCATCACTGAGTGTGATGGCGTGAATTGTGGGAGGTGGGTGGATAAGATGGAGAGGAGGAGGTGAGGAAGGGGAAGAGCAGACGGCAGGAGGAAACAGGAGGAGGAGATGGATAATCATCAGGAAGTAGGATTGTCGGATCGCTTAGGTACATTCTTGCCTTCAAATTTACTAAAACCTTGGACTATTATCACAGAATTACAATGCACATTACTGTTTGATTACTGCTGTCATTTCAAAAGCCTTTTTATTTCTCTGACATTATAACACAACTTATATTTATTAGGTTTTGTGGGACCTGGATTTGAAGGCAGATAGATGGACAGAAAGACACTGAGGAGCTACAAAAACAACATATCTGTGAATGTTGAACAGTGTGACTCAGGTTACTCACATTTCACACATTCACACATATACACATACACACACACACACACACACACACACACACACACACACACACACACACACACACACACACACACACACACACATACACAGTCTTCTCACATGTCAGGTGAAAGGTTGTGACCCTGCACTAACAGCTCTCTTTCCTCTGCCATTGAATACAGGGGCTTCATCCAGGATCCCTCAATGGTTTAGAAAAAGAAACACAGCACTAAATGGCTTGTCAAAATAGGCATATGACAGCAGGACAGGGACTAAATACATCTGTGTGTGCGTGTTTGCATGTGTGTCTGTGTTGACACTAAGAAAAAAGAGACATGAATAGCTATATTCAGGCCAGCAAAACAGCTACTCTAGAGGCAGTATGGGTGATGATGTCTGATAATCACCCATCATTTGGGATAATTGGGTAATTGGGGTAATGGGTTTCACTGTGGTCCTCTGAGCTCATCATTACAAACAGGTATGGACTGCTATACTTATACCATCTACACTAACTGTCCAATGGCATAATAGGATGTGCCAGAGATAATTGGCAGCTGGCTGTATTTTTATTTCAGCTGTAGATAGAGAAAGAGAACAAGTAAAAGAAAAAGAAAGAGAAAGAGGGAGTGAGAGCGTGCTAAGACAGATAAAACCAAAACTGGAAAGAAAAAGTAAAACAGAGAGAAAAAGAAAGAATATGCTGAACACAGTGATAAGGATGAAGTATAGGATATAAAAATGACTGAGAGACCAAAAGGCTCTACCAGGTGGTTAATAGTGGTTCAGAGATGTTCAATGTACAACAAGGGAAGAGACAGAGCACATTACAATAGCAGCCTAACATTAAGATCCCAGTGCCATTACAGACTTAATGACATGCTGGGTGGTATCCAACTACATTTAACCCACTCATCTGCATAATAGCGCTGCCCTTACAACACTCACAGGGGGTAATACCTTGCTGTAATCAATCTCACTCTCTTTATCTCTCGCTTGCACTCTCTCATATACACACAAGAATGAATTATCATTAGCATACACTTAGCATAAACAAAGCAGAGTAAAGGGTGCTGAGAACATTTCTGCATGTGAAATATGACCAAGCCAAATTACCAGTTGTGAAATATGATCTCTCTGCTATTAAATAGTTGGCCTTCTATAGTTCACATTCATATGATGGCCATTTATTCTGCAACATTTTTAATTTTACTAATGTTGAAAAAAGAATCATAGCAGATGCAAAAACAGAAAAATAATTTAAGAGAGAATGGACATGTAATTGCAATACAAACAGGAGTAAATGCTATTGCATTAATGAGGCAAAAAACACAGCTGAATGGAGTTCAAGTCCATAGCCTTTAAAACTGTCTAACACTCCCTAGAAAGATATCAGACGCTGTTGACAGGCATAGCTGAGCCTTGAATGTAGTGAGCAGACCTGACAGCTGGGTGGACTGAGACTCATGAATCTTATGGAATGACACTTTCCATTGAGAATGTTATACCATTCATCAAGTTGATTGTGACTTTTATTTCATCTCACTCGCTCTCCCTTTCTCTCTATCTGGGTAACACACATGCACACACACATTTATATCGGGTGAGTTGGAAACCGAGTCACCATAAAATTCATAGCAGGTTGGATGTGACCTCCATGTCTGGAGTGAAATATATTCTCTGCTTATTCTTTCACATATTTCAACTTTAAGCATGGTCGAAGGGGCCATAAAATGGCAGTGAGTGCAGTCATCTGTCACCTGCAGAAGGCTACCGAACATCCTCTACCGTGATGATAGTGGTGCCCTTCATGCCTGCCAAAACTCGTGCTTTGGTACTTCTCACTATGCAAGCAGTCCAAAGATTCTAGTCCAATCTTGTATTTCATTAAATGTAGTTGTAAAAATGAGCTCAGTGTAAAAATAAAGACTAAGCCTGATCATGAGAAGTCCTGATGAAGATTGAAAAACTAATACCTCAGATAACAACTGTAGCTATTATACATTAGGATTTCATATTTAAGGCAAATGTCACTTAAGACACCAAGTGTGTATTTGTGTGTTATGCTGGAAGACAGGAATGTGCCTGCCATGAAGCAACATGACAACCAACATGCACATGGATTTGGGAAAGACATCAAAGACCAAGCCATATGGGTAAAGTTACTGAAACCACAGGAAGGAGGGAAGAAAAGAAAGAAGGAAGGAAGTAGGAGCAAAATAACAAAACTACAAGTCTTAAAGTCCATTTAACAGTCTGACATCAATAATATTCTTAATAGACTACCATGTGTCTAGTGATGATTAAACACAGTAATTAGCTAGAAATGAATGTAGAATGAGCTCATTAAGACAAGCGCTTTGTGAGACTAGGGCTTATCATAGACAAAGCACAGGCAGTTTTTTCCTTTATGCAAGCACTGAATCATTCGTCATACAAGCCAGTTAAAAAACGCAAAGAAGACCTGCTGTGATCACTGGGCCATAACTTTGGTTTTATGAATGATGAAGAAATATATGGGACATATAACCATGGATGTCATTTATCACTTCTGTACCCAGTAGGCCTCATAAACTGGACTGTTTCTTATCTGATGACTAGCATTCATTACTGGGACATCTGAATGGTCTTAAAGGAACTTCAGTCAATAGGAGTATGACCCTTTCATTCATCTTTACAAGTGAAACTACTCAAAATGCCAATAATTACTGCCTTTGCACTGCTATGCTGTCTTCTGGGGTGCCAACCAGAATCTTGTTAGCAATCGTAAATAGAAATGTGACGCTTCAAATGCTTATCTATATATATCTTGGTCTGCTGGTGATATTGCACTTTGCGTGCAGTGGGGTTAGTAGCACTTAAGGTCACTACAAATCTTCCTGCTGATCAACCCAATGTCTGCCATAAGCCAGTCTGTGTCAGCAGTTTTAATGCATCTTCTGGAAATAGTCATATGTGGCATGTGCGCCAACAACTCGACAGCCTGCACACCCGTCTTATGTAATGTTGTTGTGATTTTGGCGAGGGACCTAGGAATTCAAATCAAATACCTCTTGGTCTTAATGAAACAGTTCTGTTTGGAACTTATCCATAGTAAAACAGAGGGGAGCACTGTTTGTGTTATTGCTAAAGAAAAACAGATTGTTGGCAAAACAGCCAGTGTGGAACTTATTAAATGGAAATGACAAACTAAGCTAATAATTCAAAAACATCTTAATCTTTCTTACTCCTGGAAATGGTTTGAGATAAAAGAGATAAAAAGTCAACGGCAAATGCTTACTGATTCAGCAAATACATAAGAAGAGAGGTGTCTGCAGACGTGACTGTGCTTCACAGTATCAAGTGGAAATCCATGCTGCTGCAGCTGTTACAGTGTCAAACATTTCATCTAAGCTTTTGATCTCCCGACGCTGGCAACTCGTCTCGTCACACTTTTCAAAAATACTTAGAACATACCAAGTATGAACACACACACAGTTAAACATAAACAGTCTTAAAAGCACTCTTAAATGTACCACCATGGTTTGTTAATGTGTTAAACAGGGCTATGATACCTTTAGTGTATTATATGGCTAAATTGCCTTTCTTCTTTCTTTATCTTATTATCACTGCCATGCATTTCAGTTTTTACACCACAAATAAAATACAACAAACCAGATCATTTATTTTTCAAATACCATAAAAGTTAAGAATGATCAATAATTCATGAAGCTGATAAAAGCGGTGAGGAAGAAAATATTAACTTTGATACATAAATATCCCTATAAGTCATTCTCAAAATGAAAAACACACTGACATACTGTATGGCAATATTGTGCGTTATCTTCTAGATATGATACTGGGAATGAAAGTAGGATCGCTTACAACATAACTGAACACGTGAGTAACGACTGAATCACAATCAGTGGCAATATGTTAAAATACAAGAATGATCAACCAAAATTAAACAAAAAAAAAAAAATAAACTGCACTGATGAAGAAAAGTCCCTTTCTCTAAAAAATGTGAGGTAGCTTGCCTGTTGCCTCTCATACACTGTCCCTCAACATAGTGTCCCTGAATAAACAATTGAATTGGGTAAGTGCCTGACCATGGTTGGAAAATGCAACTTTTAAACCCATTGTTATTGTGATATGCATAACAGATGGTCAATTAAAAGGAGACAGAATTTTTCTCACCTTGGAGTCAAGCAGAGGCAGTTGGGGTTAAAGGCAGTGCTGCAAGGTGTTTGGTTTCAGCTGCCAAATCCTTTGTGGTGTGGTGTGGTGTGGTATGACTGAAGAAGGAGGAGATGCCATTGCATACCATCATGCTGTAGAGGGTATTCACTTTTCTCTCAAGCCTCCCTCTCCTGCCCCTTGGCTTCAATTCTCTCCCTCTTTTCACCCTCACATCTGAAAATCCTGACCACTTGCCACTTGCCAGTACTCCACTTAGTTACCAAAATCAATATGATGAAAACCTTTTACTCTTTCTTCATGTATTTTTACATCTCCTTATATTTATGTGGCAGTTTTTTAATGCTCTTCATTCCATTATAAGTTTGATTTAAAATCCAAAATACACAGATTGCAACAACTGTAACTTAAACACCTCAAAAGTGGCCACTAAGAAGATGGCTGACTATAGAAACAAATGGACACTGACAGTTTTGTCTCTTATTGGCAGAAGAATTACTTTAGAATTCCAAGCAGTGTCCAGCAGTGTTGGAGAGTACAAGAGAATTTAGGATAAATGGAATAGTAATTAACTCAGATGATGCAAATGCACCAATTTCAAACATGAGCATATATAAATAGATTGTCAAGGTATGACATTCAGCCTGTGCCTCCCCTCTTACTGTTGATCTCTGTTTCATAAATCAGAGAAGTATTTTCCATGAGATGAGTGTGGTCCATTGGGCTACAGAGCATAGCAAGGATAAAGTAAAGATATGTGACCAATTGGAAAAACTGATTGAAAGGTTAAAGGTCAATGAGGTGTGGCATCAAACTGTACTGAAAGCCATATCCATGAAATGGATATGCATACTGTGTTCACCCCAGGGATCTGCGGATGCCAGCAGCAATATGAGACACACACACAGATACACATGCACAGATAGAGATTCAAGTACACATGCAGAGCGAGCTTTATAGTTAGGAATGTGGTCTCTTCTGGAATTGCACACATACGCAGCTACATCAACACACTGTAATCCCTAATGCAATAAAACTCAGACATGACGCACACATTTCACATTATATCCCCAATTCATTAAGATCATTAAATTAACTGTTTAATTTGCAAGTGTTGTCACTGATGCATGTATCATTCTGTAGCTCTATAATTGGCAGAGCTCCATTTGAACCGTCTGTTTAGGAAACATAGTCCTCATTGTCACACACAATCATTGTCTCTCTGTGTCTCTAAAGCCTTTAATTAATTTCTCTCAACATAATATGTACAAATTGATTTATATTATTGTTTTCATTATGGAGTTCTAATTATTTTCGTAGGAGACTCTGTCAATTGTCATCATGCAATCCCCAACATAGCAAAAGCAATTATTAACAAGTGTAAATATTGCAAGAGTAAATTGAAGGGTGTACTGTAGGGAGATGAAGAGATATAAGCAATATGAGGTTAATTTGTTAATTATTTGATAAATGTAACCATGTATTCAGCAAATTTAAATTTGATGACCAAACAAGTATAATTACATCTTGCACTTATTAACAATTAATGCATTCATTAATTGTAATTGTGCAGTATTACTACTCACCTGCCTTTTGAAATCAAGCTGCTGTAAGTAACTTTCACATTTTTATACTGCAGTTTATTTATTTTTAATGCATTTTTGGTAAGGGTTTTGCTATTCTTTATCACTATTTTGATGTTGTTTATGACAAGATTTAAGATGTTCTATTAGTTGTTGTAGAGAATGGTTTTGATATCTTTATTTTAAGGTTATACTCCTTGTCTTGAGTCTTATATTACATATCTTGCAGTATATTGTACAAAAATATTGTATGAAAATATGATGGAACAAGCAGCTGCTTTCTTTGTTAACAGGACAATTGCAGCATTTTATTTCTAGTAGAATTCTGGTAGAATAATGAACAACTGACTCAGGTAATTTTGAAAGTTTTGAAAGTGTTTTTTGTAACTTAGCTGTACCAATATATTTTTTGATCAAGTCAATATCCTATTTCTGACAGAATGTAGAAACAATTGAAAACTGAAACTTACAAAAACAAAAACAAAGCATCCATTTCAAGGAAAGGCTCCTCCATGCAGGGACAGATTCTTACGCAAACCAAACTCAAGCTTTAAGATTATTTTGAGGATGGTAAATGAAACAATCATTCAGCCATATTTAATCCTCCATACTTTCACACCTAAATGTGAACCTGGTGTGGGTCAGAGTTAGACCAATACAGCATTAAAGCATACACCATAATAAACTGGAGGAATGTACTAATAAATATACAGTGAAATTGCCAAGAATGTATAAATAAATACTGTCTCTATTATGGCAGAGCTGAATTCATTATACTGACAACCTTTGGACGTTGAGCTAACCTCAAGTTGTATTAAGAGGATGTATAGAGAAAATAAGGGGATCACTTCTATGCTGATCTACAAAATCAAGCTTGAAATCTTAAGTGTTTTCTTCACACCCATGCATGGAAAATAGCTTGAAATCCTCATTGGACCACAATGTTCTGGAAGATTTCCATGTTTACCGAGTTCATTAACCTTCATGGCTGAAGGAAGTCTCTTGTGAGTTTAGGATTCCACAATATAGTGAAGACATGGGACAGCCAC
>JANJYP010144107.1:0-11764 GCA_024605115.1 Rastrelliger brachysoma
AACTGCCAGAGGTTAAAAAAGGTAAGGATACCCAAAACAATTCCTACAAGTGTCTCAACTCTGCTTGATCACTTACAGTACAATCCTCTCTGTATGCATAAAAGCAGTGTCGAACACATTGTTGTAGGATACCCTCATGAGCATTATTTGAACAGTATTGTACTGCTGACAATAGTGTGCTACAATAAAAATGGCGAGAAAAAGGCATGTGTGTGTGTGTGTGTTTGTGTATGTGTATACATGTATATATTATTTTTCAAAAAAAAGAAATAACACATAAAAACAGAACAATTTAAAGTAAATAAACAATAAAACTAAAACCAAATAAGCAAAGTGAGCTATGCATTACTCCAGTCAAAAAGTAAAAGAAAAGCATAGTGCATACCCTTTATGTGTATATACAGTATATATATTCAAAATACACTCTATGCATCATAATCCTTTAAATTATAAGTATACATATACATACAACAATATATTAAAAACAAAAATGATAATGTGAATCATGCAATCAGAATAAAACAGACATGCAACTACCAGTAATCTAAACATAATTAAACAATTTTCCAAAGAGACATGTAATATTAAAGCTTGCCATCATAATCAGTATAGCTCAGCCCAGGGACTGCAGTGCAGAGTATCCTCCAGTCATTCTTTCTAATTTATAGTTTATCTGGTGACAGCAGGGGCCAAAATACTAAGTGACATGCATTTTCATTGGGTTTCCCATCCATTTGCATATTTGTGTATCTGCCAGTATAAGCATTAACATGCAGCAATGACATGATACAAATTTAAGAAAAAGGCATGCATTGACTGAAAACCAAATGCAACTAGGTCAGTATTACAAATTTCGCGTAATATTCCAGTTTTAATATACAAGGGCTATGAATTTTTTAAAAGCTGGAGGATGTTCTTTCACCTTCAACATATTTACTCAGAAATGTGGATACATCTAATAATTTTAGCTAATAAGCACAATGGCATCCACTTTCTTACTTTTGGGAGCATTTCACACCTGCTCCCAGCTGTGGATGAATACTCTGGCGTGTCTGGTGTGGCACTTGATGCCAAAAACAGGATGTTTCTTGGCGAGTACAGACAATGTGATAGAACATCAAAGGATGCCAGGTTCTTTGAAGCTCCTTGGCAACGGTCAAGTGCTCCAGATGTGCTGTGTAGCGCCCCCAGTGGACTTGTAACGAAACCGTAGGGGCAGATGTTTTGCCTGCTGCTGCTGGTTAGAGGTGCAGATCCAGGACAATTAAACACATGTGGTTTCATTTTACTGAAATATGCAATGACTAATAACCAACTGAGATAATATAACATATTTTTTCACCCACATGTTTGTGTGTGCTTTTTTAATGTGGAACTGGAAATGCTGCAAATAGAAAATATAACTGTCAAAATATTGCATACACAGTGTTTTATGCTTGTCTGAGATTTAAAAAGTTGGTGTTACATTGGTGTAGAGATAAATACAGCAAAACACAAACACTCCACTGAAGATACAAAGACAAAAACATCATTTGAGTACAAGTGAGAGATGGACTGATGAGGAAGTTGTAACATTCCTCAAATAAATACATAAAAACAGTTTTCCCAAGTTGTTTCCATCATTTAAGGTTTGGCTGGTGCACTTTTAATTATGTTATCTCATTGCAGCCTTTTCTTCTATAACGACTTAATGAATAGGAAATAATCACCAACAAAGCACCAACAACCACTTATCTTGAGCCCAAATCTTTATATTCAAATAAGAGTAGAGGATAGACATGTACATTCATACACATTTTCTTTTGCTGATTTTCTGAAAATGCTGTACGAATTTACTTCCTACTTGACTGGATGGCAAAAGTGGATTGTGATGTATTGTTTTCTCTTTTATTGATCCCTATAACACGAGGAAAAAACATTCTTGAAACTTGTGAAGATTCAGTATTTTGTTCAAGGACAATTCAATAAAGTGAATAATCTGATTGCTCACTTGACTCTCCTTCAACTCTTCCAGTAATATGTACAATGGCGAACATGTGAGTCTTGATTGTTCTCTTTTTTTACCAAATGAATCTGCCAAGACACATGTACACAAAAGCATAAAAGGTTCAATCCTAGACTGAACAAGGCTAAGAGTGAATAGAGGCAGAAATATATAGTTATGTAGTTACAGACTAAGAAAGAGATGAATTAGTGTACACTTGAGAATGACATTGAAGGAATCTAAAGAGTTGTACACAGTAAATTGAACAAATCTACTCTGTCTTCCCATCAGGCTGGAACAATGGGAGAAACACCTACCTGTTGAAATTATTGAGTTTCTTTTTTGTTAAAGTTTGCGACAGTCAATACCATTTCACATCACCACTTTTGAACACAGTAGCATTCTGCCATTCATCCTTTCACACAATGAAAAACATCTTCTTCAGCCTTAAAAGATGGCTGAACTCAATAATAATAGATCTACTTGACATCAAATATAAACTTGAAACTCAACTGTATTACAGTTTGTGCAAAGGAAGTTCGGGGGGGAGGGATTGAGCTAATGCTGAGTGCTTTCATGTCACTGCATACATTATTTTACACACTGCCAGAAATCTGACATGCCCAAGGAGAAACCTAATTTTGACAAGGTAAAATAGTTCAGTCACTGTGAAAGTGCATGACTGAAATGTGTTGGTCTCATTGTATTGGTGTGTCCTGATTCAAGGCCCAGTACAACTCAGTAAAAACATTGATTTCTACATTTCTACAAGTATTTACCATTTATATGTGGCCAAAAAATGCACTCTTCTTTTTCAAAAACTCTTCTTCAAAATCTATAAAACACAACCTGTCAAACTGTTATCACTATGATTATCCAATACATCCAGGCATTGGGCACATTACTGTCAACTTGTCGGAAATATCACACTGCAACTTACATTTAAATATGTGATAAATATGTTTAGAAAATAAAGAAAGATGGGCATTAATTCCACTAGCTTTATTAGCCTCAGGATGTATACAGTTAGGGGTGTAAATCAGAGCCTTCATGGCAATTTAATTCAATATCGATTTCTTAAGCCAATGATTCGATTATTTTCAATACATCAGAATTCCCCACGGTACGATTCAATTCAATACTCGATATTTTCAAAAAGACTAAATCATTTGTATTTTAATGAAAATACAGTAACAGTATAACTATTCACACAATGTTACTGTACAAAAAATGAAGTGCAGATAAATTACAATAAACAAGAAAAAGTAATAGCAAGAAACCTTGCTGAATAAATAGCACAGCTGAAGGAACAGAGGGTAAAGTTATCCTTATCCTCAATTAATGATTCATTTAATAATGTGAATAATAGTGATGTGTAGGTAAAGTGTGGGAAGGCTACAGTCACGGGTACATCAGAGGTTACTACAGTATGTAGTGCCATCCACAGCAGAGGAGTGAATGCTGAAAATAGACAGGCGAACAGAGAGGAGACAATATAAACATATGTATCCAGACATCCCAACTTGCAGACTCACCTCAGGGAGGTCCGGTCCAGTCTGGAGAAGGTTTGGGTCGCTGCATACTGTAGTTCAGGGAGGGTGGGACTTTGTTTGTCGGTCCAGAGGTGAGAACAGCTGTATTCCTGTGCATATAATGATAAAAATTCTTTTTCTCTTTTCTAGAGAGAAAAACACATTTTTTAAAATTCTTTTACACAGAGTTTGGATCAGATCTCTGTGGTTTTTAAATATTATGGATGAATCTAATGGACGCTGCCCAGTGCAACCATAGATTTCTGTAAATGCTTCCTTTTTTGTCATTATCAGATTACATACTATTATGAAATTACAGTAATCTTTTTTTCTCCTCAACACCAAATTATTGAACATATTTCCCTCCAGTTCTGGATAAAGTGCCATTCCTTGTGTCAGCTCTCTTGTTAGCCAGCTCTCAGCAAGTAAGTCTGATGATGTCTACTGCAGATAACAACATTAGCACCGTTAGAGTGGCAGAGGCCCAAATTCATAAAAGGTCACTTTAGTAGATACTTAAATAAATATATACCCAGAATGACTACTTTTGTGACACTGTTAAAGGGATATTAAAATTGATGTATTTAAACAAAACCCTGAATAAGAGTGTGCTCAAACACTACGATATGACATTAATTAATTAATGATATGCACCAAAAATGAAGTGTATATACAGTTAGGTCCACAAGTATTTGGACACTGACACACGTTTTATTATTTCATCTGTTTACCAAAACATATTCAACTTATAGCTATAAAATGAATATAAGTATAAAATGTAGACTCTCATCTTTATTTTGAGGTATTCACATCCAAATTTGAGAAAGGGTTTAAGAATTGTGAGTCTTTAATGTATGCCACCCTGTTTTTAAGGGGACCATACATAATTGGACAACTCATTTAAAAAGCTGTTTGAAGGACAGGTGGACAGGTGTTGTTTCATCATCAGTTAAATAAGTAAGAGTTGATTCCAGGTGGTCTTTGCATTTGAGAGCTGTTTTTGTAAAGCTACAACATGCCATCAAAAGATTTCTCTATGCAAGTGAGACAGGCCATCATTAGGCTGCAAAAACAACATAAATTCCAGTAAAAAGATGTCAAGACCATTAGTAGGGTCCAGATCAACAGTCTGGTGCATTCTGAGGAGAAAAATGCATTGGTGAACTAGGTAACACAAAAAGGTCTGGATTTTCATGGAAGACAACAGTGGCAAATGATTGTAGGATCCTTTCCATAGTTAAGAAAGACATCATGAGAGCAAATAAAGAAGTTTCACCTCAAGGTGCAAACAATTATAAATTTCAAGAATAGAAAGACCAGATTACACTTTGCCAAAAAAAGCATCTAAAAAGCCAGCACAGTTCAGGAACAGCATTCTTTGCACAGATGTATCTCTAATTAAGCTGTACCAGAATGCTGGGGAGAAAAAAGTGTGGACAAATCTTGCAACATGTGTAAAACAAGGTAGCGGCATTGTAATGGTTGGACATTCATTGCTTCTAATGGCAATAGGTCACCAGTGATTATTGATGATGTGACAGAGGGCAGAAGCAGTCGGATGAATTCTGAGGTGAAAGTGAATGAACATGTCTGCTCATGTTCACTCAAATTCACTCAAGTTCACTCAAATTCATAGGACCACGCTATATATATGTATGTGTGTGTGTGTGTGTGTGTGTGTGTGTGTGTGCGTGCGCTACCCCTGAACAGAACGGAGTTTGAAAGTTGCTAGATCCAAGTGTAAAGCATAATTTATTCACTAATAACAGACAATAAGAAAACGCTGTATGTAAGACTTTTTACTATGTGCCAACAAATTAGTTAAACACTAGTGCAGTGCCAGTTCATAATGTGTTTGGAACCTGCAGATTGCTTGGATTCCAATCACAACTTCAACACATGGAAATTTTTTTACAGTTGAAATGAGGTGTGAATGACTATACCAACAACATGAAAGAAACTAACATCCTATTATACACAGAGGTATTAAAATAGTTCTAATAGTAAATTAATATTTGTTTCTCATTTATGTAAAATAAAATAAATTGTGCATCCTTGCACCCTCGCCTTGTTAAATCTTTCACATTTAATGTGCCCCCAGGATGGATTTCAATGGGTATGTTTGCTACAAAGATTTGGGCTTCGTCTGTAGAGGTGTTTCATAATTGAGCCTCACAACATATGAGACAAACTGGTTTTGAACTGCTAGGGGTATGCATTTCCTTTGTTTTACATGCTTAATTACAGTCATTGTGTATTGGGCTAGGAACACTTCCAAAATGCTGCTGCTGTCATACTCAAGTCACTCAGCAGACCCCTCAAGCTCCACCCCTACCCCTGAACAGAACGGAGTTTGAAAGTTTACCAGTTTCAACACTGCTCTCCCTTGGGACCCTAGCCACACACCCACCAAGTGCGGAGTTGATCAGATGAACGGTTCAAGAGATATGTGAAGGACATACATACAGACAGAGAGTCCTTCCTGTAGCACAGACATGATTTACACTTCAGTGACTGCTTGTCACAGAAGGGGAGGAAATGTCCTTAGTTTCATCGTTCTGTTCCTAAATGTATCATAATGTTATTATCTTGTCGGGGGTGCAGATGCAAATCTTTTTCATACAACTTCAGCTACACCCAGGTATTGAGTATATTGTTGTGTCATGCAGGTGATATTTTCTCTCAAGAAGGCCAAACATGTGGGTGCTCAGGCTCCATTTGAGGTCTGTCTATGCACAAGCCTAAACAGAGGGATTCCCTGAGCTTGTGTCTCTCATGCCTTCCCAGTCCATTAGCCAGCCATACTGCCTGTGTGGCTGACAAATGACTGAATTAGATCTGAGTGTCATCCGATGGGGAAGAAAAATCTCTCTCTCTCTCTCTCTAGATCCTTGACACATGCTCTTTTCCTTCTCTCTTCCTCAGTTGTGTCTGAGTTGCACGCCTGTGATGTTCTTCTGTCTGTGAAGTCTATTTCTTTTTACATCTTTTGCTATCGCTCATCCAAGCATTTGCTCATTCTGCATTTCCTCCGTGACACCAGACCATTCACTCCACTTTTTCTTTTCCTTTTGGGAGTGTATCTCCTATTATTCTTGTCTTACTTAAGTGTATGCCAGTGTTTTATTTAGTTATTCCATTTTGTAAAACTTGCGTGAGGTTGGGCTCATGGTAAAACTTTACCCCGGCCTATTTTTCCAATAGCATTTTTGAAGATGTTTGAATTTCTTTTTTTTTTTTTAGTGCTTACAGTTCCCCAAAGTGTGTGCAGGATTTTTTACAAGCCTCATCTTAAATATGAACCACTTACCATATGAAAATGTAGTTAGACACATTAGCAGCTGATGTCAATGCAGGCTTAATACATGATTATTGTATGAGGTGTTAAAATTTTTAAGCCTCATAAGGTTTTTATCTACATTTGCCTGATATGAAATTAAATGCACAATCTTTGACTTACTTCCATTTGCTAATTAAATCTTATTAAATATACAGCAAATAAATTATTTGCATTTTACTAAATTATATTAGAAGATGAAAAATAATAAATGACATACTTCAC
Source organism: Rastrelliger brachysoma (assembly GCA_024605115.1). Lineage (NCBI taxonomy): Eukaryota > Metazoa > Chordata > Actinopteri > Scombriformes > Scombridae > Rastrelliger > Rastrelliger brachysoma. The sequence continues at coordinate 7,079 of JANJYP010144107.1, forward strand.
TCCACATGCATATGATGACTTTTTTTTTTTTTTTAATAATTTTTATATTTAATGACTGATGGTAATGACGGAAACTTTTTATACACTAATTTTAACATATGTGCAGGAACTGACCAAGAATGTACAAACCACACACATTATGTAAGTTTCCACAAAACTAGCACATATTCCTTGACATTCAGAGAGGGGCACATACTGAACGGCTGAATAAATACAGAGACAACACACTGGGTGATAGGTCGGATGTGATTACAGTCGTGTTGCTGGGCAACCACCAAAATCCCACAAGAACATGAAGTCTAACTGGACATTCATTAAAAAAGGGTTTGCTTTGCTAATTAATAATGTAATCCATAGGGAAAAGAGGAAGAAAAGAAGCAGAGAATAAAAATGATAAATTCAATAAAGAATGTGGGCAGCATGGACTGTGAACATTACAGAGAGAACTGGAGCCACCTGCCACACGCGTGGGCTAATGTTTTCTAAATTGTGCTGGGGCAGGTATCATAATTAAGTAACATTAAACTTTAAATGGTGACCATATCCTGTGAGGGTCTTTCTAGTTTAATGTCTTTACCAGTAGAACTGCGGGCCGGGGAAAAAAACACTCTTTATTCTTCAAACACAAGGTCTGAAAGTCAGAGGAGCCAAGACCATGATGACAAAATTATTGACTTAGTAATTCTCAAGGGAGTTGACCCTTTTTGAATGGGAGTCAATTGGAGCCAGCATAGCAGCCATCAATAGCACTGCACTTTATGGTAGTTACTTCCACACTGGCTTCAGCCTCAAACTGTGATAGTTACCATATGACTTGTTTTCTGTCACTTGAGGTTTTTAATATCATTTCTCCATTTCTCACACCAATTAATCTTTCAATTCCATTCATTAATATTGAATATGTTTTACATTTACTGAAAAAAAACCTTCATAGTTGTTGATGGAGATGGTTCAGATGTCATCATCTGATATTAAGAATGGAATTTCTGTCACATAAGAGCAGCTGGTTGTAAAATTTCCAATGAGAGACTTTGTGCTAATAATTTTTTTGTCACACTGCCACCTCCACAGTCAATAATATTAAGTCACTGAAAGTGCACTGTAAAATATTCTTATGAAAAAGGAAATGACCTTCAACACCACAGACTATTTGACTTGATCTTGCAAATGCCAAGTGACGCAGTCTGGAGTGCACTCATCACTAACTGACGTCACAAAAAAAATGATATTCATAATCAGCTTAACAACTGTCGGTCCCTGCTTCATCTTAAAGTTTTTTACACACTCTCTTTTATGTATGACAAAGCCACATCTCCTGCCTAAACTCTGGTGCCACTCTGTATATCCCAACTTTTAATTATATTTGATGAGCTGCCATAAAAATCAAATTTCCCCCAGTGTCTTCAGGCCTTTTTATTATTGCTCTGTTGCAGGAGACCTGAGTGTGAATGTAGACTACAAACTCGCTGAGCAGCACAGACTCTCTCAGCACCACTCCAGCTTTGTGTCTTTCTTCCTGTTCTTCCCTCAAGTTCTTTTTCCTCTCCCCACACTTCTGTCACGTCCACTTATCTTTTGTATCTTTCTGTACATCTCCTTCCCTCTCCACAATCTTTCACTCTGGTCTATCTCTCTTCTGGCCCAGAGGCAAATATGGTTCATTACATTTTTAATGTTGTTTGTAATTGCTTGGCACTCTCAAGATGTCAAGAGCAAATCATTTTTCCTAAGAGTTCGTTTATGTTTGGTGTACAGGGATCTCAATCAGTCCTTTGCGAGTGTTGTACTGCTGACTCTCAGCAACTTGGATCACCTAAGTCGAGGAACTCTTAAGATAAGATGTTGGAGCTAAAGCTGGAGATGATTCCATTCTGAGGAAAATATATTCTTGTGCATCATATACATTCATATACTCTATCTTTTAATGCTATATATATTTCAAGAAATTTTGAAATACACATTCTCAGAGACCACGATCATTTCTGAATGACGAATGCAAAGATACAGGGAGCAACCAATTTACTTAACTTAGCATGATGGAGGAAACAGCTAGTCAGGCTAGCTTTATCCAAATATAACAAAATGTCTGCTAGCAGCTCTAAAGCTCAAAAAATAATATTGAAAGAACAGAGCCGCATTAATAATCTAGTTCTTAAATATCCATAAAAAAAACTACAGTGCAATATAATGTGAATAATACACAGTATATACTTTAAATTCATATATGTCAGTTTTAGAAGTACTGATAGGTGGATTTAGTTTTTAATGACCAAGGAGGTTAATTTTTCGCTGGGGTTTGTTTATTTGTCTGTCAAAAAGTTATAGCGGCCTTGGCAGAGGTCTGCAATCTCCAAGTCCTTTTACTTAGTTGTGGATATAGCTGTTTAGTCTGCTACCATGTTTATGCTATGCTAAGCTAACCATTTCCTGACTCTTGTTTCATATTGAAGCAATAAAAATGATATTAGTCTTCTCATCCAACCTTAAATAAGAAAGAAGATATGTATATTTCCCAAAATATCAAACCATTCCTCCTACAAGGCTTCATGTTTTTTTTTATTGTTTTTCACAATTCATAACTCTTTAAAATAAAAAAAATGGCAATATTCCCCTCTAATGTGCTTTCTTTTATAAACAGTCTGGAAGAGAAGTGTTACATTTTAAATATTAGCTTTCCAAAAAAAAAAAAAAAAAAAAAAACAAGGCTAAGAAAGGGTAAGAGCTCATTGCATGAAACTAATGTCAAAACAAAACAAACTGTTCCCCATGCTTCTCCTATCTACCAACCTGCCCAGACCGAGTGGCTCACCAAGGCACAGCTTCTCCTACCTGTCAAAACACAAAGCTGCTCAGTAAGCCCACAAGATTTCATACAGGAGCAGGGCTCTTACTGCTTTGTAGTGGGCAAAAATCTGCCTTTTTTCTAGCTTCCACAAGAGCTTTAAAATACCCAGCCCCAAAACACACAGATGGGACCCAAAAAGAGAAGAAAGAATATTGAAGCAATGTGGAAGAGGAACAGAAAAAAAGAGAGGGCGAAATGTATTTCAAAAATATGAAAATGCAAATAGAAATGACAGCTGCAATAAAAATTAAAAGAGAAAATCCCTGATAGAGTGAGGTCATCTCTGGCATGTGACAGCTGGCATCTCACACCAAAACACACACATTTGTATATTTATACCTGTAAGGGTCATACTGTAATACATTCCCTAATTCTTAACATTAACCATCAAAAATACATTGACCCCTTAATTCTACCTAAACCTTAACCCTTAAACCAAATTTTAACCCTAAAACCATCCACAATGTCCCCGCTTTCTAAAACTGCCCTTACACTCAAGATCTGAAACTGTAATTTGTCCTCACAGGTATAGAAATACAATACACATCTTGCCTTAAATCTGAATTATGTAATAGCCAACCAATGAAATATTGAAATGAGCAAAAAGGGATGAGGGGAGTCAAGAGGAAAAAAGGAAAGGAAAAGATGAAGATTAAAAAAATACAGAGACGGAAGGAAGAAATAGAGGAAAAATAAAGGAAGCGTGTGTTGTACAGTACTGCAAATGATTTGCAGCTTCTGTGTATGATGTAATTTCACAAGCAGTTTTTCTTCACACTCCCTCCATGCATATTTAAAGTGCAAACACTCAGTGTCAACACAGAGCTTTTTGCATTGATAATCGTCAAACCTACATTTAACATCACGTCTGCTCAGTGACAGAAATGTTCATGTCAGTATATGTATTCAAGCCTCACAGTCATCACGCAGTCTTTGCTTTCACCCATTTAGGTCTGGAAAGCATTCATATTATATGATATCATTTCCTCAGGATGGGTTGACAATTAGAATATGATTAATATGATGTAAATATAACATCCTTTCATACACCTGACTGAAAGAACATAGCACTCACAAAACTGTCACTGGTGTTTAAGCTGAAATTAAACAGTACTTTCTGAATAAAAAGTGTTAGTGCCAAGCTTTTTTTTTCTTTTATGGATTTGAGAGGCTGCAAAGTATCATCATCATCTACACCACTACATAGTTTGCTGGTTTTAAACTGACTGCTAGACTCAGTTTTCAAGGCACAAATCTTGTGCTGCAAATTTGGTATAGGGATTTGTAGGATTTAAGTTGGCTTTGCAAGCGCTTAACTCTTTCTTTCTCTTTTTTTATGAAGTGGTCACTCAAACCTGGAGCTCTTAGAGGTTTACTCTCTGTGAATAAATCTCACCACAACTCAATCTGAACTTCTCACATGCGCACCCCACAGGCACCAGACATGCAGAAGATTCTCCCTGTGTGGATTTTTCTTATCAATATTAGTTTCGTGAAATTAAGTGTTGTGTAAAGCCAAGCAGTTCATCCCAATCTCATACGCTCATAGCATCCACTTTGATCAAAGTAAATGTCAAGATTTTTTTATGATAAGTAAAAAGAAAAAAGCAAAGCATAGCATAATTAAGCAAGATTATGATTGAAATAACTATAACCACAAATCCAAAGATTAAAGCTAAAATGAGTAACTTTTCTGTACCAAAACACAAATTGATTAAATTATTATTAACTTTACTTTCTGCTGGGACAACCTGTGCAATTAAAAGTGGTCACATTTGAAAATAGATTCAGATGTCCCTGGCCCCTTTCAAACTCTTCCTATCTCAAGTGTACAACCCCAG
>JANJYP010144145.1:0-10802 GCA_024605115.1 Rastrelliger brachysoma
GGACAAAAAGAGAAAAAGCACAGGAGTAAGAAAAAGACATATGTGCATGAGTCTGCACAAAGAAATCACAGTTCTACAAAAATAATCTCATCATTTTTGATGTAGCATAACAAAGGTTGAAATATCAAGACACTCTCTGAAGTCAAGGTATCAGTCGTTAGAAGGTCACAGGTCACAGGCATTACATTGGTTACATGGGGATCAACCTACTAATTGACAGTTTGACCCTGGCACAATTAGAGACATATTTCTTACCATGTTTCTTTTTCTGTGTTGATTTCTAGAAACAGAGGAGACAGGGACTGCATCATGGTGTTATTATGAACTCTTTGATTATGAAGTCTCCAAGTCACCACTGTCAATATTTGCAAAATTTGTGTGTATATTACCCTGCACTTCTGAGTTCAGTAATGTGCGTAATACAGTCACACATTCGCTGGAGTGATGAAAATATTACTGAGGAGAGTGCTTCAATATGTACAAGTGGACATTTCTGCTATGACATGTTTATATTTGGGAAGAAAAACTGATGTCGAACATATTTTGTATGAAAAACACTTGTGCTGAACAGTCACAGTACACATGAAGAAACAGGCACGAGGTTGCTGCTATAAGAGCCCATTAAACTACATGTTAATCACGAATTGTCTTCTTCCAGCCAACAGCTGTGATGGGTATACTGACTATAGACACAAATACTTCTTTTTTTTTAAAAAAAAAGCAAANTCAGTGTTGAGTAAGCCTGTGACATATTCTTGGAATGAGCTGCTTTTCTTTATAGACATTATATTCTGCATTTCACAATGTTGACTCCACAGTCCTGTGGTGTTAGTATTAGACATTCTCCAAACTCTAAACAAGCTTCATTCTGGGGGAAGTATCAAAATCTCATTCTCTGGCAAGCGTTCACATTCTGTGAGGAGAAATCATTTGTTGGTACAACAGAATACTGGGCATTCTTGAGAGTCAGAAAAGAATTTCCACATCTGTATTGACATTTTAAGAAGATTTTATGTGTACCTTAAAGGATATATTTGTCTTTGAACCCCTCTGCCCCCAGTGTGCTTGGGCTCAAAAATTAGAGATGGCTTTGGAGTACAACAGATACAGATCAGAGCAATCGAGACTCTAATTATGAGGCATATTAAAATGTCAGTATTTAAGAATAACAAAGTCAAACAATTTATTGGCCAATATTATTTAACCAATAAAAGCCATTTTGTCAGTGACCCCTAAAACATGATTATGAAATGTAAAACCACAAATGTCTAGTATTACACTGTAAAGATTATAGTTTTTTATACTTAACTATTAAAAAATGAATAAAATATAAACATCTTAAACTTCAGTTAAGTATGTGAACTTAATCTGTCCATGTCATGTGAAAGCTCAAACACAGCCACTAAAAGGAGCTTGAGGTGAGTGCACTGAAGTTTCCATGGTCGAGAATGAATTCTGACAGTCAATTTTTAAGTCATTACTGATGAGAAGCACCAATATTAATAGTCAATATGTAATAAGACAACGCCAGCTGATAATATCAGTTACAGTAGGCTCAATGCAAAAGTCCAAATCTGTGCTGTAGAATGATGACACCTGTTCATGTGGAAATTCATCCTATTTCAGCTTTTTTCTACACAAAGATACACAAGCAAATGAAAAATACCATCAAAACAACTGAATATAGGGGCACAAAAACCTCAATAAAGTTTTTTCCATTTTGCGTCATTCCACCGAATGCTTTTCCTTCATGGCTCTCCCTCTGGGTCTACATCTGTGATACTAGCTAAACTCTTTTGCAACAGTCAAAGAGCTTCATTGTGCTGCCTGCCAGAGTCCACATACACATTCTAAGTTCACCGTGCCCGCCGGTAGTTTATTCTGCCTGTAATGAGAAATCTGAGCATGGATACACACATACACTCAACCCCCCACTCTGCAAACACACACACACACACACACACACACACACACACACACACACACACACACACACACTTTTCCAATTATAAGAATTCAAAGACAGTTAGATAAAACATAAGTAGAAATGCAGTTTATTATCCTTGTATTAGGAAATCCTAATATGGAGACACACACACACCTACTAGGGAGTTCAGGCTGTGTAATTTATTGCAGGATATAAAAGATGGTATGAGTGGCTGCTCTCAGCCACCTATAGCAATGAAACCACTGTGCTTTTCCTTGGCCCTGCCCATGTGTTCCCTTCTCAAGTCCAAACCCATTCCAGCCCGTGGTCCTCTCTAATTTCACTCAAAGCAACAGAAGCTTGAGCTGAAAAAGAGGAATCTGGCCCCCAAGTCCAGCAAACTATTCCCTTTTCCTGTCTCCCTCCTCTTCCAGTGACCACAGATCGACAGCTCTATGGCCAGTACTGGCCCAAAACTATGAGGGGTATTTTCAGCACTGTAATTTGAAGCACACATGGTATACGCACAGACACACACTCAAATACAGAATCACACACTCAGCAAATACACAGACATTGGGGCTGGATCAAAAAATACAATACAATACAATACAATAGGACAGAGGAGAGAAGAACATATCCCCACTAAGGGCAGATGTCCTGACATCAACCAAACACCTCGTCTTTATGGGACCAGGTCAGTGACTTTGCCTGTTTTCTCTGTGTGCTGGGTCTGAGGAATTGTGTGGCTCAGCACAGGGTAGCAGCACAGAGGCCTGACTCCAAAGAGAAAGAAACTCATCTGAAAACAAGAGGCCAGTATAGGGATGTTATGGCAGGGAGGGCAGGACTGAGAATAGCTAAGAAAGTAAGGAACAGCTTACTTTACTGCCGCATGATGTTTATCTTGGGTGCCTGTTGATTCACCACTTTGCTATTCTTTCTCTGTGTGTAATTTATTTTTGCAAGAATATCTAAGGGCTTTAAATAATTTGGATCCATTTTCAATTAAATAATTTGAAAAAGCTTCAAGTGCAAATATTGTGCACACCTTCAGGTCTGTATTCATATTATGGAGCTCTCTTGGTATATACTTGCATGATTGTTTAAAAAAAACCAAAAACTTCTTGTTTATCTTAAGCCAACCCTTGATGCAGCCCCTCAGTTCAGCCTCTGCCTGAAACAGGCCGTTTTCACTCCCGTCTCTTTAAATTTACTCAAGACATAAAAACATAAACAAAAAAGGAGTAGTTGGATTTTCAGTTTGTTTTCTCCTTCTTTACTTGAAATGAAAACATTCTCAAATACATCCATAAATGTTAGAAGAATCTTAGCAACAAATGGACGCCCCGTCTGTGGGCATGTATAAACAATATGATGTCATAAAGAGGGGGAAGTGGAGGTCAACATTGCCAACAAAGTGGTTAGAGCAAGCGGAAGCCCTGGTTTTTGATTTTCAAGGAGAGTTTTAAATTAAAAAAAAAATCACAAAAAGCAAGATGAGTCCTCTCAATGACAAGACTGAAATTAACTCCATTTAATAACAATTTCTTTTCTTTAATTTCAATTTTTTATGTATATATTTGTTTGCTTTTACTTAAGTGGCCTGACTTTATCCATTAGCTTTGAGGTTCCATAAGTGCCTCACGTCACCTGTAGAATATTAGCACAGATAATTATCATTAATCATTAACGCAAAGATGAATCTTATGTCAGAGAAATGTAAAGATGCAAATCTAAATTTATTTTTTTTCCTTCAGTTGTGATACAGGGAGCAAAGAGATGCCACATGTACGGACACACACACTCCTAAAGAGTGCTCTGCCAACTACCTAAATACAACCGTCTGTATACTCGTGCACATGCATATACACTTGCACTGATTACAGATGCAGTATATACTACTCCTTCTGTCCAAGACCTTAATTACCCTGCACAGTCTTATTTCCCATAAATACAGCGAAAGCAGGGCTGTAATTAGGGCCTATATTTACCCCACCTGGCTGGGGAGAACTCAGCTCAGTGTTGGCCACAGGGATGAGCCAGCCTCACTCAACAACACTGCCTTGAGAGGAAATCAGGACACTAGTGCTCTAACTCAGGGGACACAGCTGATGAAGGTACCTCCTGATGGTGTATTCAGGTTCCTTAGCTTTTATATGTAAAATATTTCCAAGTTTTCAGCAGGCATTTCCCCTTGAACAAAGTTTAAATTCTAGTGGCAGACTGGGACAACCCCATGATACAGGACTTTATACTTTATGGTGACAATTATGGTTTCTACACAAACTCAATTCATTTGTAAGGTTTTTGTTGACTAGTTCAAGTGCTACTGTATCTTTAAAAACACCTGAAACATGTTTTAATGTAATAACTTCATAATTTATATTTCCTAATATTAGAGTTATCGCCAATCACTTTGATGATTTGCACACAATCAATTATGAAATAGTGGGGATGAAAAACGGAGAAAAAGGAAGGCTGCGTATCTTGATTGCATTTGGAGAGAGAGCATTTGAGATGGGACAGAAAACTGAATTGCGAACAATTGAAAAGACAGTAGTGGCCATATACTGTTTGAAATGAAAGCACAGATGACACTCAATCATCTGGGGTCAGATCAGTGACAGTTAAACTTTGGCACTGAAAAAAAAATAAAACATTGGCATTAAAAACAATGAAATCTAATTATCTTAATTTGATTTTTTTTGTTTGTTTTAAAGTCATTCTTCAGTTGTTTTTCTTCATGTCTGTATTTCCTCAGTGAGAGCTTCTCTTTCTTTTTAAATTTTTTTTCCAAGTATCACTTGTTTTCAGCTCGAATTTTCTGTCGCCATTTTGACGAGGGCCCTTGCTCAGGTGATACTTTGATCAAGATCATATATCTGAGGGTGGTAGCATCATGGTGGAGATTTTGAGCCAGACTGCTGTAATCTTTGCCCTAGAACTGTTAATATGGCACTTCAATAAGTTTTAATATTTTTTCCAGGCGAGAAAATAACCTTGTAGATTCCCAAAATGTGGTCAGTTTATACAAATAACAGATTATTTTGTTTTATTCTATTAAGCGTCCTTCCAAGTCTTCAACACACCTATGTGACTGTACGGTGACAAAACAATCTCCACTTAAAAGCTCCACTAACAGACTTTTTCTCAGGAAAAAATAACCACATTCACAGAGAGTGGGCAGTAAATTATGTTATTCAGCCTGCAATATAACCATAATAAAAATCTGGACTGTTAAGTAGCTTAATAAGATAAAATGAAATTTAATATAAACTAATCTGTTCAAAAGCAGCAATGTTGTTCTGTCCTCTAAAAACATGAAGCTTCATTTTATATTTAGAGATACTAATGTAGGAGCGATAAGTGTTAGATTTCATCTGTGGCAATATTTGTCTTCCAAAAGGAATTATATCATATATCAAAATGCTACTGAGACATTAGAGCCAGTTGTAAATCACGAAGGAGCTGCAGAGATGAGTTCATTGGATCATGGCATGATGACGCATAACTCAAATTGCCCAGCTAGCAGCTCCGAAAATGTTTCAGCGGATTGACAAACAGATGTTATGTGGATAACTGACCCCATATATCGCAATCTGCATGGTTACTTTTTGTCACCATTGAAAATATTTAAAACTAACAGAGTGACTCCTAGAGTAAACAGTCTGGTTCAAAAGCCGCAGCATGATGCCTGGGATATATCCGTGACACAAGGCATACTGGGTAATGTAGGCCCAGCAAGGGCCCCCCTTTCTACACCAAAACAGTGACAGAAAATTGAGACTGAAAACCAGTGACACTGGTGTAAAAATATATTTTTTAAAAACTGTCACTGAAACATGACAGACATGAGGAGAAAATCTGAAGATTGACATAAAATCAGATTGTAATGTTTTTAATGTCCCTATTTTATTTTTCAGTGGAACTTTTTTCAGTGCCAGCACAATTTTTTCCAATACAAGTGTTTCAATGCCAGTGTTTCCCTTTTCAGTTCAGGTTTTGTTTTCAATGCCAAATTTGTTTTTCAATGCCAAAATTTAACTGTTGCTGTTCTGGCCCCACACAATCAGTGCCTTATGTCTCAGATTATGAGGTTCTTTCAAATGAACACACTGCATTTTGTTTATGTACTTTAGGGAAATACGAGTTCTAACCACTCCATGTTTCACTCTAATACTCCTCAGCTTTCGTGAGATAGCCTTCACCAGAAATCTTTACAGCAAAGCCTTGTGGCTTCTCTTGATGAGGACAACTGACTGGCTCTCATGTGAGAAGCCAAACAGACCTCCCAGTGAGGTTACAAATTCAAATAGTTTGGACACTTCTCTGCCCCTCTCTGTTTACTTTGTGGCCAGTCCGGCCTTTCCCTGCCATCACATCTCATCTAAACAAACAAACGGCTCAAAATGCAAAGTGGAGAAAGTGGCAGTGCATGAACATGCCCTCACAACAAACAATTTTGTGGACTTCTTCTGACCACTGATACAGTGTGAAATGCTGTGTTTTGTTATGTTTTATGGTGCTGTGCATCACATTGTGGGCATGTGTAGAAATTACAGCTTCATTCTCCTCAATCCATCTAAATGACTGCTCTCATCATGTTACAGTATATTTAGGATTCATCATCCCGCCTTCAGATGCAGTGTTAATAGGGGTGGCAGTGGCTCTCCCATTCTCCAGAGACAGAGAGAGACACACACATGTGATGGCTGTCAGGCTCAGGCCCTGCCCACTCGACTTTCAGATTTCAGACGACTTTAAAACTGAAGCGGACACCTCTCAAAGCAGGACTGAGAGATAAAGAACAAGAGCAAAAACCAAAAAGGGAACAGCAACCCTCTAATAACTTTGTTCCTAGTCGTAATTCTTCTTTGGTTTGAGGTGGTGAGGCGGACAGTGAGCTGACTCAGGCCTCCCTGCTCAGTCCGCCTCTCTGTGGCAGTGAGATCAGGAGGATTAATGAGAGAGTGGAGAAGACAGAGAAAGAGAGAACACAGACAGAGGAGAGACTAGTAAAGTTGGCTTGATGTTCACTCAGTGTCCTGGTGGCTCAGTGGTTTCAAGCAACCTTTTTTTATTTTATTTTCTTTTACACAGCAGATCATTTTTGAACTGATTATTTTCTTGAAGACCAGCCAAACAGGGGTCTGTCATAAGTCATTTTGTGGGTTTTGGCCTTATACAGTTCAAAAAATGAGATAAAGAGAAAAAGAGAGCAAAGGAGAGAGTGGTTAAGCATAAAAAACAAACGTAACAAAAAATAACTTGACTCACTGTCTTTCATTGTGGTTACTTTCTAAATAATATATTTTAAAAACAAAAAGATAAAAGGTGGTGACAGACTGGTTATCGCTCATATTGTTGGGAGGTGACAGGTGATGAATACAGACAGAAGTTATGTAATTATTGTTTTCCTTTTTCTTTGGCTGAAATTATAGAGTTTCCTTGCAGCCTGGCAGAAGCTTCAAGATCAATGTCACATCTCTTTTCTTCCCCTACATATAGCCTGTTGCTGACCGCTGTCATCTACTACCCAACTAATAAAGGCAAAAAATGTCGTAAACATGGATGGAATTTCTCAGCAGCACATCGCCGCCACCAGCAACCACTGGGCCGTTACTGGAGACGCAGTTTCAGACAGACAGACTCTACCCAACACTGATTTAGTCTAAACTAAATGAGACCCTTAAGTTGCACCAAGAGATTTACATGCAACATAGGTGCAATTTTATTTCAATAATTTTGTGTCATTTGTTAAACACTACTGGAGAGTTATGCTTGATTTCCACATTGCAGGTCTTGCGAGAAAGAGTCAGTGAGAAAATTCAAACATACTGCTGAAAAGCAGTTTGTAAAAATACATCAGCACTGACACACCTGATGTAAACATCCAGGTTCAAACACTGGAGAGGAGCCAGCCGGCTCAGCTCAAGTTACTTAAGCAAACACAAACACAGTTACACATGTACTAGCACTCTGTATTGTAAAGGCACACAGCTCAAAGTGTGCCACAAAGAAAATAATCTGCATGTATTTTTCAGTGCTGGCTCCCTGCCTGCCAGATTCAATGACATCACATCTGAAACAGTGCGCCTTTCACAAAGGTGTCAAAGATTCAAAACACATACAAGGCAACACATGTGGAAGCAAATACATTCATCATCACATGCAGAAACATGCAGAGTATGCATTTGCGCCGACTCAACAAATATGCAGTCATTTTCCTTTCCCATATCCATACAGGTTAGGGCTGGGCGATATATTGAGATAAAAAATATATCGATATATTTTTAAATGTGATATGGAATTAGACCATATTGCATATATTGATATAGTTGCTCCTGGCAAGCTGTAGACCCGGAGCCCCCTTTTTCATGCACAGAGATGGGAAGGACAAGAACAGGGACACGCTGGACCGGCACTTTTCAACAAACAAGGAAAAAGCAACAACATTTGCAAAGCATGCGGAGGAGGAATTGGTTCATAAAAAGAAAAGCAGGTTGAGATTCAGACAAGTAACAAAATCACGTTATGTGTAGCGAGTGCCATGAACTAGTTACAGCCAGGTGTGGAAGCGCGACAAATCTTTTTTCATCAGCTAAAACAGTAGCACGAGGTGGCGCTGTGGCTGTGGTACAACCCTCTCTACACGAAGGACACGCTTGTCTGTCTTCTAATGTCCGCCTTAAGACAGCACAACTGTTCATCAATGTAAAAAGAAAGGGAGAAAAGTCTATATTGAGAGTCAGTTTTCCTTTTTTATAGATAAATGCTGCCTTTATAAGGGTTTGTCATATTTTGTTCATTATTTGCAAAGGAGAAGAAAAGCTGCCATTTGATTTTAATAAGCCATTTACAGTTGTGAAACTAAAAAAAGTTGATATTGTAATTCATAGGCTATTTTTATTTAAGATATTTTTTATTTAAATGTTGTTATACAGTATTTATGATTACAATCTATTGTTATTTGAACAGCTTTTTGAGCATTTATTCATGAACCAAGTGAAGAAACCAGTTTATTATTGTTCCCTGAAAAAGCTGATTTTAATAAAACTATTTGTGACATGTCATATTTGGTTTTGAACATTTGCTTTCATTTTGCAGAAAAAATATCGATATATATTGTATATCAATATTCAGCCTAAATATATCGAGATATGACTTTTGGTCCATATCACCCAGCCCTAATAGAGGGTGATGTGCCTTTCAAGTATTTCTGGAGTCTAATATTTAATCTAAAATGAGATATGGTGTTTTTGCAGGATTCCTCATATTTACAGCTTATTTACAACACAGAGAGCTCATAGCCTAACTGCAGGCTGAGCATCTCAGTAATGAAAACAACCTGGGAGGTCCTCTGCTCAAAAGTGTGAGAATATTTGCTCTGAACTGAACAGCCTCTCACAACATTCACTGCCCCCCTTCATCTTCTCTTCTCCCACCAAAACACAAATGCTCTGCCACTCCACTTCCTCATTGCTGCCGGTTGTGACAAAGTCCTACTGGTTCAGGCTTGGTTGTCATTGGTGAGAGATTTGCAACACAGAAATGAAGGAGTGGTGTGGGATGAGAGGTTCATGGTCGTAGTGGTTTAATCTGGGATGGGTACCCGTGGGAAGCTGGGAGTGAGGCTTGTAAAGCACATTCATAAATCAATAATGGATGAATCACTGCGTTGCCAGCAGTGAGGTCTCTGACTTAATGTCAACATGTTTATCACTAGATATAGTATAGCATGGAAAAAAACACGCGTGAGAGGAAATGTACCGGAGCATTTTTTTCCTCTGTATCTACCTTCCTCTTAGTTTCTTTCAATAGCATTCTATCAAGCCTTAAAAAAAGCTTGATAATTTGATCTGATTAACCTGTTTTCAAACACAAAATGCCAGATGGTATAGCAGGGTGGCAAGTGCTTTATTGAGGTACTCACCTGAACAGGTGTCAGCTGGGCTCGAGGGTCAAACACTCGCAGAATCTTGTCCTAGAAAGATGAAGAGAAAGGAGAAACTTTATTGCAAGAATGAAGAATGCTGGAAATGACTTTGAATCAGGCAATATGATATAGTGTTATAATTAGTACCAGACTGTCTAGACTCAAAGTTTGTTTTTTAATTAGTTCTGCATGGTGATTAGATGGCACCTTGGTTTAATTTTCAGCGCAAAACTGAGAGTAACATGTAAAGAAAGGCACTGAGGCAAGTCTGTGTTTCACTATTAATTTGTCTTGTGTGTGAATGTGAGGGTGTGACATGCAGGGGACAACCAAGAGCAAAGGGGAGGTCAGGATTCTAACAAAGAAAGGAATTAAGGTTCCTCAGCCAGATGTAATTTGTTACATAGAAACTGAAATGGACATTATATTGAAAACATTAATAAATAGTTCCTCCACCCCACTATAACTCAGAATGAACACAGGCTCTCTGAAGTTTCCTTGTTTATCAGTATGATCTCTACGATTCATTGTTAGCTAACGCAATCCAGTGACCTCTCCATGGCCCCATGCGCCTTGACCTCCGCCAGCACTAACACGCATTCAGCATCAATCACAGCAGCCAATCAGAGAGGCTCCTGCATGATTGAGAGGAAATGGGGCCTAATGGGATCAGGCTGTGACCGGGACATGCGCATCTGCAGCCATGTCACTCAATACTGCTGTGTGACTGTGATCACAGCAGCAGACTGACATGCAAGGCTGATAGCAGGTAATAACCATAAGGGCTGAGACTAAACCGTGTGCATACTAAGAACACATGTCAAAGAGAATCATGGGGCTGACAATGATGCAGTCAAGCACACATATACACACTGAGAACACCATACCACACAAAATAAATACAGTCATCACATGTCATAAGGAGCAATATGTTTT
>JANJYP010144168.1:0-13905 GCA_024605115.1 Rastrelliger brachysoma
AATAGTTTTGCCAAACCCTTGTCCTTGTATGACATGCACAGCTGTAGGAGCAGATTTCTCTGTCAATACAAATAGAACCAGAAAGTTTATACTGTTAATGCATGGTACTGACTAAAAGCACAGACTTTATTTTTTAAGTTTTGCAAGGAACAGTTTACTGTAAGTATTTTGCTGAGACCATAAATGGGCCATTTGGTGGGAACTACTACAGCTATGGATTCATTTACATTGGGCATGCTATGGTGTATTCACATTTGACTGAAAACTAACTANATAAGTATTTTGCTGAGACCATAAATGGGCCATTTGGTGGGAACTATTTTCAGCTATGGATTAATTTACATTGGGCATGCTATGGTGTATTCACATTTGACTGAAAACTAACTACACTGTTGTGCCTGTGTTCATCACAGTGAAGAAAACATGTAACCTAACAGTGCAGCTGCTTTATGTGTTTTTTAACTTTTGGGACAACAATGGAGCTCTGTGGAACAGAGGAGTAAGATATGTCAGACTAGTCTTTAAGATCATTGTTTAATTTTTATTGTTATTATTATTATCATTAAATTCCACTTAAATATTAATAAGAGAAGCTCACATCATTAGGAGATAGTGTTGAGGTCAGGTTTCCCAGCCCTACAGCAGCTTTTACTTATGGCACCTCATCCTCATAATCCTGACTGCTGACTTGCTTTGTTGCACCGTCAGCAGGACAGCTGACAGTCAGTCACAACCTATCTGTGGTGAAGAGCACACACAGAAGACCCTTATCTGGGAGAGAAGGTGGAGATGGAAGAATGCGGAGGTAGCTTTCTGCTGCTGTCGCTGACAAACCTGTCATTTTTAGTTCAGATGAGGTAATATGCTGATGGAACCCTTTCAGGTCACCTTGGTGGGCTTGAGTGGGAGTGGGGTTGTATGGATGGGCAGTCACATGCATCACTTATGCGCCCATGATGGAAATGACAAGTAGGAACCCTCTTAGATGAGAACTGAGGAGGAGAGGTTTTCAGCAGATTCGCTGAGCCCCAGAGCATTTTCTAATTCATTAGAGATGGTCTGATTGCAATCACTTCCATTTTAAGAGTTTACTCTCTTAAAATTGGTTTAAAATTCTCAGTGGCTATCTGCGTGATGTCGGGTCACTCAGCAGCTGTGAGATCTATACACCAGCACTTTATGTGGCGCAGACATCATCACCCTGGATTTCACAAATTACGGGTATTACATGAACCACAACTCTAAGAGCTGATGTAATGTTCAGCTGCTGCAGCTTAGTGGGGCTGATGTTGAGGGTCAAAAATCCCCCCGAGGAAGGAGTTAAGCATGTAAGGCCTGCCAGTCCTCGGCCACTTCTAACCATATGCACAGTTTCCATCTCAGTGGGTCGTGTGTGTCATTTCATACACTCACGAGATAGGGATCTTGGTGCCCTTCACATGATGCTTTTACAGTGCAGTTACATTAGCTAATTCGACCCCGCTTTCAAAAATAGCCTATGATCGATAAGGCTTTCAGTTTCTTGCAAGCCTCAGCGTTTCACCTTCAGGCTCTCCCTCAGAAAAAAAAAATCTCTCATTTCAAGTTTTCAAGCATACATAGACAAGCCAGCATCACTAAATCTTTATACATGCCTTGACCTTAATGACCTTGAACCACTGATGACAGCCATATGTGCAAATATAATCACATGGCATGACATGTGTTTGTCTCTGCAGCCATTTCAACCTGCACAGAGAACCCACATCAGCTCATCTCATATCAGATCTAAATATCCATTAGCTTGAATAGCTAAAATTACTATTAAGCCCAAACAAGGACGAATGAAATAGAAATGGCCTCCAATAAAGACAGCAGTTAAAGCAGGAGCCAGAGCTCTTCAGACTGTCTAGGTCACATTAAACATACACACTCATTAAGCATTAAAAAACAAACAATCTCATGATACACGCCTGTTCAGATCCGCTCCTCTGCGTGGGCTATAAAATGCGGCGGCTTTAAACGATCCGGCAGTTGGTGTGTCTGCCAGTTCCGCAGTGCAAGATTATTAAGACAAATCCAAGGCGAGGACGCCTCTTTGACCAACTGTCTGTGAAATCTATTTCTGGAAACTACTGCTCATAATACCACCACAACATTTGACGTGAACACACTATCAGAAGATGGAAAGGTTGATGGGACACAACACTGCACTTTCTTATAACATTATAAAAAGGTGCTGAAGACCAGTGAGATGGAGGAGTCGCTGTCCATGGTGCTGCATGAAGGGCAGACTGGATTCAGTGTGACTAGATGTTGATAGAAAACAAACACATAGTCTGTGAGAAGCTGCAGTTGGCTTGCATACACACACAGCTTTAAAAAGTAACTAGTAAGTAGTAAATAAGATAACATAAAGTGAATATAAGATATAACATCATCCATGTTGGTATATAAATGAATAGGTGGTTGTTAGTATCATGGGGATGAACATTTATTTAATTTTGTTATGTAAACATGTTTGAAGAGGACTCACAATGGCTTTACTTTGCATGTATAAAGATCTCTCATAGGCAATAATTATAAGCCTCACTGTTTAACTGAAAAAAAAGACTATATTGTGTTTTTGATAATTACACTGACACTGTATTAAGTGTCAGGGTGACCTTCAAACTGCTAACAACTCTAAGGCTGTGCTGAAGAGCCTACTGTTCACACTGATAAGAATAGAGAGGGAAGCCAAATAGTACAGTAACTAATTGAGAATGACAAAAAAGCAGTCATCAGCATCTGTGATGCAAATGAGGACTTCACTTGTACAATTATTACCACTGAATGTAATCAAATTGAATTTGGACAAAAGCAGGGCGCCTCCATGGCCACACAGTGACAAAGCCACGAGATCTTGCATAATAATTGTAGACAATAGAAGACAGATAGTGAAAGAACAAATCTGGCTTAATCTGCCCTAGTTTTCTAAGACTTGACACAGTGTGTTTAAATTGGACCGCTACTTTATTAAGAACAATACCTTTATCTTTATTGACTGGTCTAACAGCCACAAAACAAGGTAAAACGTCCAAAACAGGAAAAATAATTTCTGGCTCTATATCTCCCTGCACCTAACATCCCTCCCTCCCTAGACAAGGAGCCACAGCTGGAACAGATGATAAAACTTGGACTCATCGTCATGGTGAGATCAAAGCCGCAGACTTTCTATTTTTAAATTATTGGACTCCAGCTCTGTTGTCACTCACTAAGCTGAAGCACCAAAAGATTCTGTTTCTGTCTGTGTGAGCAGGTATCTGCTGTAGTCTGTGCGTTTGCAGAGCATGTGCACATGAGACCTTAAAACCACAATTAAAGACATCTGAGCTTAGCTTGTTTGGAACTTTGCTTGAACATTTAGAACCATCAAACCATCAATCAGGTTGTTTCACCCAACTTTTCTGACGTGTCAGACCATCTGTATTCACTATATATTGCTTCTATTTTGCTGCTTCTACCTACCTCTTTGCCACCGTGGGCCTGCACACACATGCAAGCATTATCACATTCTGCCTATTTTTCATTCAGTTTCAACCAAGGTCACTTCTACAACTTTGCTTTGCAAAAGGTTTAAAACATGAATACTCTCACTGCTTTCATGGAAATGCACAGCACTGACAACTCAAGGGCAAGGGTGTGTACAGTGCAGATGACACTGGAAGATGTGATTTCTAAAAGCCCAATGATAGGAGTCCACAACCTCAATATAATAAATACCTACCTTGAAAAGCAATGTCAGTGTTTCTGGATATTGAGCAAACCATACTTTTAATGTAATTAAAAATAAATATTTCAACTGGATTTCCTAGAAATTAGCTTGACAACTGCTTTTATTACAGCAAAATCCATTCAAGCCCAAAAAGCTATCTGAAACAGATGCACTTTATATAAAAGAGTTCAGCTGTGCACATCTGGATTTATCTGAAAATTAGCTTGACATCAGTCATAATGGAAGATAATCCTATGACCACGTCACACGCGACTAAAATAAACAGCTAGTGACGGCATCTCTGCGGTGCAGCCTGGAATTATATTTTATGAGGTGGGAGTTCACTGGGATTGGAGTGGATAAAAATGAAACATAACAAAATGAACAGCATGCAGTAGGTTTTATGTTTGAACACACAGAAGCTGTACAGTAACAGCAATGGTGCCCAAAAGTCCAAATCCACGGGGGAGGAAACACAAACAGTCTGCTCTCTGTACAGAACCTGCTTTGTAACTGATCTTTGAAGCGCATCCTGATGGAAGATCTCGCCTCCGTGACGCTATTTATAGCTTGGTAATGCATCAGAGGTCGCACCTTCCATCTTAGCAGAACCAACATCTGCCTCGATACACACTGGCTTATCCAACATTGACGATAGCAAGCACCTAATACTGAGTTTGGATACAGAATCTTACCTTGAGTCTAATCAGCAGGGTGTATTCATTTCAACAAGTTTTCCCCCTGGTTTGATCCACTCTCTTGAGTGTCTTATTATTACTTAACAGTCATTTGATTTGCTCACTCTGATCCAGTCATCAAACTCATAAGGGTTTAATGTAATCAGTCAACAATCAAATTAGCTTTGATTATACATGATATGATGTATGATACATTGTTCATCTACTAGCTATTAAATTGTTTGTGCTCTAATGTGTGGTTCAACCAGCTGTAGCCTCACTCTCCCTTTAAAATGACAGAATGACTGTAAAGATGTTATCATTACTGACAAACACTGACTTTTAGTGTGTCACAACAATCATAACAAGTGGAAAAGGGGGGGTGGGGGGCTTGTCACTCCTTTTCAATCCAAAGCCACTTCATAAAACTGTGGTGCTGGCTAATCTGATCTGCCTGAGCCAGTGTTTTCAAAAGCAGCCAGTCAGTTCATCAGCTGAACAATGACAGAGGTCACAAGATAACAAGATAAGTCATGACTGGCCTGGTGAGGTGGTCCTGAGAAAGGGGTAAGAGGGTTGTGCATATGATGAAAGACCAGTACAGCTACTGCTCTCATTCATAATTTTACGCCATGCCAGGCATACACTGATCTCTCTAAAAAGGAAGTTTTGAAAAGCTAAAATCAATAACAAAGGAACAAGTGTTACAGATTGTAATGGAAAAATACTACTGTTCTTTATTCACTGTGAAGTGTGGTTAAGATGTCAGGATTGATTGGTTTAGCTCACTGGGCACACAGAAATAATAATAATAAAAAAAACATCCTATAAAAGATTAGATAACTTCACTAAACAGCAATATGGGATTTGTATGGAGGAAATATCAACTATCAACCTGCATCTAGTGAAGGTTGTGTGGTTCCCCAGCTTTTGCCTATGAATAATTAATGTAAGGTTTCCAAAATTAAAAAAAAAACTATTACTATTATTTGTAGATGATATATATTTATGTTGTGGGAAAGCAGCTGGAATTGATCATAACAACCTAACACTAAATTTACAATCTTCATCCTTCAAAAGATGACGTAAACAAAACCATTTCTAAAGAACCAACAATTCCACTCTTTATTAAATTAAATGCTCTAAAATCATGTATTGTGAAGGTGTTAGATGCTTTACATTCAGACTGGTCAGAAAATCTCCTTCATCCCCTATGCACATACTGAATGACATAGTGTTCAGTAATCAGAGCCCTTTGTTCATGGGCCCAAGTCAACTCTGTCCCGTTAAGTCACCGACCAACTCCAGCAGACTAAGAAGATTAAGTGTAACAGAACGTGCAACAATTACGAGCAGTGATACAGTTAAGCGACACCGGCTTGACCTATACAGACCCGCTTACGGGGGCCGAGATGTGCGACACTTTAGTCACCCTTTGGCACGAAGGCAGAGGGGGTCTGACTTGACAGATGTGACAAAATAACATTAGCACATTTGTACTATGCGTATGTACTCCACTTAAACACTAGAAAAAAAAAACTATAGTAATCAATAGCTTTTGGAATAAATGTCTCTA
The DNA here is from genome assembly GCA_024605115.1 of Rastrelliger brachysoma. Lineage (NCBI taxonomy): Eukaryota > Metazoa > Chordata > Actinopteri > Scombriformes > Scombridae > Rastrelliger > Rastrelliger brachysoma. Next base: position 5,990 of record JANJYP010144168.1, read on the forward strand.
AGGTGGATGACAGCAGGTAAAACACAACCATGTCTGCAGGTGTTGACTTACAATGTCAGAAGTGGCAACTTAACTCACTGGGTTATGGCCGAATGCCCTTGTTGTGAGATTAACCAGCAGCTAAGCACTCAAAGGTATTAGGCACCAATCAGGACCAAACTAGTAGGTAAATACATCCTTTCAACATCTGTTTAGGTCAAAGATGAACAAGTGAACTGGAGTCAACTGATAACACTAAAGCAGGATTACATGATTTTAATGTGAGTTACAGAGCTATAGAGTCAGTTGTTGTGATTTCAAAACACTTTATATACATATTTAGCTATAATATTTTTACAATGACAGCAGATCAAATTAGAATGTGTATGTGAAAGGGGTTAATCACTAGATTCTACTTTTCCCCTCAGCGCTTCCAAACATTTTAGCATCTTTAAGCTCATTGTTTACCTGGCCCGCAGCAGACAGATGATGTTATTGACTTACCAGTGAATGTAGTAGATCATTTAGCGGCTAAATTGATATCCTTTAATTGGTGGAGGGCTAAAAACAGAGTGAAAAATAGACTTTCAATCATTAGTTGGCCATAAACACGACTCCAAATGGATGCTAATGTTGCTCACTGTTTGCAGAACGTGTAAATAAGCCACTGTTTGCTAACAAGTCCACCGGCATGTCAGTATTGTATATTTGCAACTTGTTTCCGCTGTTTTACAAGTGACAAGTGTAAGAATATTTTGTTAGCAGTCACATTAAGTCAAAAACATTAGTTCTCAGTGAGGTGTAATATCAGTTTCAGCATGTCCATAACTGAGATTTGACAGAATTGAGACAATCCTTTCTCAAATGATGTGAGCACATCTTTGCTGCATGAATTTTAGTGTGCTAATATCAAAAGCCTTGGGGCGTCATGATAGTCAAATAGTTAAGTCGATTCCCATATAACCACAGCGTTTCTGGTTCCATTCCAGCCAGGGATATGTGTTATATGTCATATCCCTCCCTCCCTCGCCTCTGTTTCCAGTCTGCTTCTATACTGTACTGGTATACTAGTACTGGTNCATGTCATATCCCTCCCTCCCTCGCCTCTGTTCCAGTCTGCTTCTATACTGTACTGGTATACTAGTACTGGTTAAAATGCCAAAAAAAAGTCTTTCAAAACAAAGCAAAATAGATCCTTTGCAGTCTTTATTCTACTTAAACTCTGAGTCTCAGTGTAAGTGTATCGTATTATGGAGCATTTATAGTTGTGTTAACTGGATTGAGAGATTATTGCAGATTACTTTTAACGGGCCCGACCACTTAACTGCTGATGAAACAATGACTTTCAATAGACCTAGCATCCACTGAGTAGAAGTGATGTCTGACAGGTCTGTTTTCATTATATTGATAATGTTACACCTCATCCCTGAGGTTAAACAAAAAAAATAAAGAAATCCCATGATACTTCTGGTCTATGAAAGGATCGAATACGAAGCCCATGCTTTTACCATTTAACACTCTGCCTGGAAGCTAAGCCATTATTTTCAAGAAAATGGGAGAAATAAAGTCATCTATTTTTATGTTACTAAGAGCAGAAGGAACACAGAAAAAACTTTTCATGTCAAAAAAGGTGAGAAGACAGTACAAGCAGTCGTTAGACAGCACAGAACTGACGGATGATTTCTAAATGCATCCTACTGCTATTCATGCTACTTTCACAATAAACTGTTTCATGTATTTATGTCATACTCTCATTTACACATACCATTGCATACCATTACACTTGCCCAAAATCCCAGCACATGTACCCTGCATGTTGATGGCAAACTGCCAGTTACCAAGCATGCAACCTACACAGTTTTATCTTTGGGGTGACACCATAACACTGCTGCTCCATCTTTTACTGCTGACTGCCTGTGTTTCTGTTGATGGCAGCAATGTAACATGCTACGGGGACATCCCGATATCAAAATGAATAAAATAATCTCAGGGAAACCCATTTTAATCAAGTGTTTAGTTCAAGGGTATAACTTCAAATGACACCTTATTGTCCTTACAATGCAATTCTTCACAGCTGAGCAGCATGGAGGATTAAGGACACCTTGAAATGATTTACTTTAACAAAAGCTGCTTCCAATTCATAGTCATAAACGTCATGACAAAGAAAAAAAAAAGAAGCTAAACCTGACCTTAGGTCATACTGTCGAGGACAGTTTTATTAGTTCACTCACTACTTTTTGTCCTTGCTCTCTTGTCATGCATACACACACACACACACACACACACACACACACACACACACACACACACACACACACACACACACACACACACACACACACACACACACACACACACACACACACAGGCTAAATTGCCAATTAAATCTCAAAATAACACTTGTGTCTTGAAATACACATGTCCCCAAAGTGTCAAAGCTTGATTAGAAAAGGGTGTTTAGATGATTATATTCTAATAATATTTGTGACTTTCTTGTTCTATTAACCCTGTAGACTCAGTGACAAAATAAAGAGGTTAACTGACAACCTATATGTGCAAAATCTGCTAATTTTGTGCACCTCTGAAACATTTTTTTTCCATATAGGTTACATAATAGCTATTAAGGATATGTGTGCACAGTAAAGCAGGGCACTAACAAGTGGGAGTGTTATCCACAATGCCAGAGAATGGAAATCCTAAATCTGCTGTAAGCACAGACTTGATGGTGGGGTTTGATCGACTCACCTATCTTGCACTAACCCCCCACACCCCATCGACAAAAAGATGATTTTCAACACACACACACACACACACACACACACACACACACACACACACACACACACACACACACACACACACACACACACACACACACACACACACACACACACACACACACACACACACACACACACACACACACACACACGTTTCTGTTAGCCAAAGTACCCAGAATCCACTGCAGCTCAAGGTCACCTGAGTCCTCTCTGGCACTCAGCCTGTGCAACTCAGTTCTCCACCTTTTCTTGCACATAAATAAAACTAATACAATACAAGTGCAACCTACGCAATATATAGTAACACAAGAAAAAGAAGATGAACCTTTTTTCATGGTTGCTTTTTAAATAGGGGAGGCTTTAACATTAGCCTGTTGTCTTCTTTATGAGTTTTTCACAACATTGTGTAACCTGCCGTTTAAATATCCTTTATGTATTTAGAATAAATCCTGATTTAATGAAAGCTTTACAATACAACTTTCTCAAAATTTCATTTCCATCTCATGTCACAAAGAAATCTAAATCCGTCCGGATAATCCCTACACCGGTATCAAATTGCACTGCAGTGTATTTTGCCCTCAAGTGTCATTGAGGGGGTGAATAATATGTGAAGTAATATTGTGATTTCTAATGTTTTTGTCCCTAGTGTAATCAGTGTTTATGCCATTAAGCAAAAACAAAAAAATTAACACTAAATGACTGTACATGAAGAACCTCCTCTGGGAGCAAATGTGTAGGAACAAAAAAAAATACACAGAGCCAACAATATCTCAACAGTCTGTGGTTCACTTCATCAGGTTATGTGTGGTTTGTTTTTTCTTTTACGTGAGATTTTAAATAAAGTATTTAAAGAGGGAAATCTAACCTAACTGGGGAAAAAGATAGCTCCTGAGATTTTCCAAGGGATTTGTTGTCAGACCAGAACACAATTTGTAGAGCTTAACCCAGAATTACACATTTGACTCTGTTTTATTAATCCCACAGTGGAATACTGTATGCCAGCCCTGTGCTGCATTGCTTGAACTGCGTGAATGTTCAGTGGTTGTTTAGTTAGTACTTCACACTTGACACACACAGTTAGATTTACTATTATTTCGCTCGTTCTATAGTAATTGACATGTATGAGTTCAACCGGTCTTGGTACTGGTTGTGTAAGGATGTTAATGAGACTCTGGTCTCAGTTGAAAATGGCCATTAGGTTGATGAGAACATAAAAAAAATGTATGGAATTTTATGTCTCTATTAACAAATCAGTTTCATTTTTACCTGAAATGTAAACAATCAAAATGCAAATATGGTTCTGTTGCAATAGCAAATCAGCTGCATGACATGTGAAAAGGATGAGTGCATGTGTGCTCATGTCAGAGCAGCCACCAATGTTCATTTTTAATTAATCAAAATACTAAACCAACTGTAATGTTCTATTAGTATTAGAGATTTTAAATTAAATACTACTTTCTGCAATGGTTTCTTTTACCACAATGGTTCCTGAGGAAGTGGGAGAAAAACAATACAGATCAAGAAACAAACTCACCTTAGGCTGAACCTCTACTTCTACCACTTGGTTCTTGGTCATGCAACCTTTGACAAAGCCCTCAACTGTGCCGTTGAACTTCATGAAGATCACGTAACATCCGTAGGCTGAGAGCAGTGTTATACTTTCCCACATGGAGATGAAGTTATCCAGGAAGAAGATGATGAGCATGATCAGATCCAGGATGTAGAAGGAGACATCACGGAAGAGCGGCCACCAAGTTAAATTGAGGATCTCCTTAGAGAAGATGGCGCACATCCCAATGACAAACAGAATGTTGAAGACAGCTGAGCCCACGATGGTCCCGATGCCCACGTTGCTATGTGAGATGAAGACCCCAATAATGGAGGTGAAAAGCTCTGGGGCTGAACCACCTGCTGCCATGAAGGTGGCACCTGCTACGTCATCTGAAATGGTTAGCTTCTCTGTGATGACTGTCAGCGCTGGGACGAAGAACTCATCACACACTATGGCTAAGGCAATGAACATGTAGATCATGCCAAACATATGGAGTACCACAGCACCTTGGCGCCTCTCCTCCCGGCTAAAAATGTCTGGTGGATAATCCCCCTGGCTTTTGTTGCTATCTGCTGTAGATTTCATGGCTATTGGCATATCGACTGAAACATTGGGGTCCCTCTGGTGTTGGGTGAAAAGTAGAGTCCTGTGGGGGGCTGACTGATGGAGACTCTCCTGGGGGAGCACTGGCTCACTGAGACCCTCTGAGCTCCAGGCCAAGGCACTGAAGGAGGAGGAGACGGCACTTATGGCCACCAGGCTTAAGACGAACCCTAAGATTCGCACAGGCCTCAGCTTTCTCCGCAGATACCGGTGGCCCCGCCGCTTACAGGCAGCACCTAATACAGGCCTTCGCTCTAATGAATCCATGCAGGGTTGATCTGAACCCATCTCTCTGCAGTTCTTGAGTGTCCTCACTCTCAGTGGCTAGGTAAGAAGAGGGGAGAGCAGGGAGCCGGTTTTACCGGAGACAATGCATGGTTTGGTCTTCGGCTTCAAATGAGTGGAAAAGATTCTAGCTGCTTTCCGGGATCTGGCTTGCCAAATGATGTCTTCATATTAGCCTCTGCTGGCAAATGTCAAAAGAATAAAAAAAATAAGAAAATTAAAAAGTCAGAAAAGAAACTCAAGAATTAAAAATTAAGACAAAAAACTAGACTCTTTACATATTGAATACACATGTTTAAAAGATCAGGTTAGACTAAATAAAACTCTAAAAATGTAAAACATATTCACACAGACATTGCAAATGGAATAACCAGTAACTTAATTTTGACATTTCTTAAAATAGCTAGATTAATGATTGAAAAAAATAAATCAATAATAATCACCTGCCATATAATTAACCAATAATCTTTACTGTTACTGTGGAAGACTCATCTCCAAATCAAGAGATCTACCTCTAACAATTGCCAAAAATAGCTCCATGTAGTCAAACATTTAATTCCAATATCATGCAGACATGTGGGATAATCATCTTAAAATGCATATCTAACGCATAGATTTGAGTATGGGTTTAAAATAATCCCATGCTTTACTGTCAGGCTCTCACAAAACAGTGAAACAAATCTCTATAATTAAGAAAAAAGATCATATGATGTTGAAATGACTATAGCATTTGTTTGATGATAGTACTTTCAATTTATATTTTCATTCATTCAATTCAATTTAGTCAGTCCATTGGGGTCATAATAAAGCTTGAGAGGACTATTAGCTTCACAAAGTCAATAAGTGTATAGAGTAATTTGCAATTTTAAGAAATCCAGTATGAATTCAAACCACACAATGCAAAAAACACGAAAAAACTTATATGGCCAGATGATTCCGACTGATGCTGGTTGCCCTATTTTAATTCTGTGACAACTTGTAATCACAATTCTGACATCTGATGTCGTTACCTGGCAAAATATCATGAAATGTGAAGGCCGTCGGTTTACGGACACCACTTGGCTGCAGTCAGTGAAAAATAGTCAACGCTATGACGCTGCTGCTCAGGTAAAAGCAGAGAAAAACACACATCCCCGTCCTGTTTGACTTTTACAATGATGCAAGCTTGCTCGTCTTTAAGCCTGAACGGTTCGACTAAGATGCCAGCTCCACTGACAACTCTCTCCCATGTCTGCCCTTCAGTAATGCCTTCGCCCTTTCAGCTGTATCATCACACAACAAACAGCTAACCACCGTCCCCGACCAAAACAGCCCAACATTAGTTTCCATGCCGTGGTGCATGACGCGTGGAGAGCACGCAGACGGTGCCATGCCTTACCTTTGACAGAGGCGAGAAAACAGCCGCACGGCACGGCAGCAGGTTGAAATTAGGAAATCCTCTCCAGTGCCCTCTTGCTCTCATTGAGCAAAATGTGACCGGTCTCCGCTCTCCGACGACAGAGGAGGAGCTTTGGACGAGGAAAAAAACTGCTTTGCCAACTGCNGTCTCAGATGAGAGAAAAAAAACCTCGGTTGAAAATACCTTGCTTATGTAGCAGAATATTATGCCGGGCTGTGGTGAGCACGTGAACTGGGTGGTTTATTAATAAAGCCAGGTAAGCTGCAGACAGCGCATCCTTTCCTGCTCGGTTCACGCAGTGGGGGCTTTAGTGATGTTGCATTTTGAGGGAGGAGTTGCCTTGGTTACACAGCAAAGGCAGTATTTCCACAGATTTCTTTTTTTCTATCTTTCTGATGACGGAACAGGTGGATATGCTTCAGCTCAGCAGCTGATTTATGTGCATGTCTTGGGTCATTCCAAGGTTACATGCAAGTGCTGGATCCATTTCTCACAGATAACACCATAATGTGCAGCATCATTGATTTTCGTCACATGCTAATTAAACATCTTGTAAACTAGAATACAATATGTGATGAAGTAATATTTGAATTTTAGCTCAGATGAGAGGATGGGTACCACACCTATACGTAAAGGTAAATAAGGCTGCAGTTTCATATTCACTACACACTGAAAGGAAGAGAATGAAGATAACTTGCAAAAATGTTAAACTATTCCTTTTAATATTTTATTCATTTATTATCAAAGGTAGAGTAAACATTAAAAAGGTCACGTATGCTTTATATACCAGCTTTCTTCATGTTGAATATGTCATCCAATACGGAGCCTTCATCTGACATGACCGTCATCCCTTTAGGCCCCGGGTTGCCATGTTTCCTCTCCCCCAACCACTTAGCATTAGTTGACAGGTCAAACCCCCGTTGAAGAAACACGCAATCTCTACACAGTAAGACAAAGTATGTGTAACACTTATGCCCAAGTGCTGTATAATAAATCATGAATCACTGACCTCATTGATTGCCCCTTTCTCTCTCCCTGTCCTCTCTTCTCCGCCATAGCTGCCTCCTGTTACCTAACAGGAATCACAGAGGCTGATAGTGTTAACTTGAGTTACCTCACATTATCAATACTCAGATATTTTGTGACCGCCATCCATTATCGTATGAGTTCTAGAGATTTCCTGCTAAAGTATAGCTGGTGTGGTAGCACTTAGAACAAATAGAATCCATCTGGAAGGTATGAAAATGAATGGATGTGCTTCTGAATTGGACTAACACATAGTCACATCAACACTTGGAGTTCTCTGTTCATATTTAAG
>JANJYP010144191.1:0-13297 GCA_024605115.1 Rastrelliger brachysoma
ATAACTAGGCACAAAAGTTTTATTTGAGTATGCTTGTTTGGTTATGATCCTGGATCAGATCAGATCAGATCAGCTATGGGCAACTTTTTCAAAACTTTAATTTACAATTTAACAAACTTTGTTTGCTTTGTCATTTTTGCCCCTCCTGTACCATGGCATCAGTATAAATGCCAGTAAAATACACATAACAACGCTGAAGTCGTCTAACTGCTGGATGCTCCTGGCAGTGGTATCAGAGGCAGGCGGCTCTCTACAGGGCCCTGACCAGCAGCTCATGGAGCTGCAGATAACAGCAGCTGAGAGACTTTATCTGAAAAAGCCCACAGCAAAATAGGACTACCTCTTGACCCATTTATCTAACGCTTTTGACAAGATGAATAAGATATATTTTTTAGAAAGGTGCATTAAGTGCTGGGGTGGTGGTTTTTACCAAAAATACAAAAGAAAAAATGAAACAACAAACAACAGGTCTGCACTCATGTAGAGCTTGAATTATATTTATTGTTTATATATTATTTTAGTGACAAGACCAGTGTTATGAATGAGAAGAAAATACGTGGTTTTATCCATAGGCCTAATACTTTTATTTCATTTTATATGCTGATATCAAGGAAACCTCGGCCTGCCAAGCCAAAACCCTGTAAAATAATAATTTAACCTTAAATGATAGAAAAAAGATCAGCCCCATTAACGATGTGGTAGAAATATCCAGCATGACGCATGCAGAGCAGAAGATAGCGGAGCGGTGTGGAGCCCCCACCCTGCGCTGTCTGAGGTACGATAAAGTAACAAACAAAGCCATCAACCTGCACCAGAGCTGCCGAGACCTATACCATTACACCTCTTTAGACTGAAGGAATTGTTACTTTTATCTCTCTATATATATTTCTTTAGCTCACTACATTTTTTTCTTTGAGTTTTGGACCCGCGTTTATATTGTGATAATGGTTTTACGCACACCTGACCTCGGCTCAGCTGTGAAGTAATCTCACACTTTTCATAGTTTTACACCAGTTAATCATCTACCGATTAGTGCAATAGGCTGCAATGCTCTCAGAGAGAGAGAGAAAGCTCATTTCAAGCATATGGGAAAGACTGACTCCTGTGGCCGAGGATATTGGTTCAGAAGCTCTTCTTAGGTAGGTTCACACTCTGTCTATTATATTATAGACACTAGCCTATATTTTAAATACATTTCCAATGGGAGAGGTTTCTTGAGAACGTGTCAATCATTGACAGCTGACGTGGATGAATTATTGGATGTAGGCTAAGCTACATATCCACAGATACATTACTTAATGCAGTCTGATGTATTTATAAATATGATGGCAACAGCATTGTGTGACGTTTTTCTTTAGCTCTCTGTCAAAATGATACATGTAAACTTTGACTAGCACATAAAAAACGTAGCAATGCAGATAAAGAAATTTTCCTGGAATTTTCAAGAAACTGAAATTAGTTTTCATTAAGTGTTGTTGTGATCATGATTGTGATGACGACAGAGAAAGGAGTGGCCAACTTCAACTTCCAAGTGCTACCTAGTGTGATAGTTGTCTGGCCATCCTTATCAGCATTAGTTTTTATTCATATAAAGCACTGTTACAGTTACTGTATTTAATCTATGTTAACCTTGAAGTCACACAATATTGGTACATGATCAGAAAACTGGTTGTTGCTCTATACTCCATTAGTCAGAACTTTCTCATATAATGCACCTTACACTTGGAACCACCTCTGCAAAAAACATTAAAAATTGATTATTTTTTTTACCATTATTGCAGATGATGTTCAAAAGCCTCATCTCAGATCTTATCTCACTTATTTGGCTGTACCTATTTTTAACTTCAATGTATTTAACTATATTTACTCTTTTGCTTTCTCTACCCAATATATTTTGTGTTTGTTGTGTTGCTGTAAATGTATCAACAAGATTGTAAATGAGGATTCCTCCTCAATGGTCTCTTAAGGTAAATTAAAGGTTAATAATAATATTTTTTATATGATACAACAAACTCAGCTCCATCCTCACTTTTTTCAGGATGTTCGTCACATTTCCGGGTACCAAGACATATTTTTCCCATTTAGACATTGGTCCACGCTCAGCTCACCTGCTCTCCCATGGGAAGAAGATCGTCCTGGCCATAGCAGAGGCAGCCAAAGACATCAGCAATCTGGCTGTCACCCTGGGTCCTCTGCAAACTCTACATGCCTACAAGCTGCGGATAGTCCCAACTAACTTCAAGGTGCCTGTCCATATGTACTTCCTATAGTGTGGAAATATGCTCAGTCCAAATTAGATCCATTAACTCTGAAATGTGAATTACCTGTGCACATTTAACTTGGCCATTAAAACATGTAGCATAACACAAACGTGACGCATGTGTTACACATGAACACACAAAAACAATAACATGAGCAATACATTAAATAGTGTAGGGTGGATTTCAGTAATGTGGTACCATATTTACATCAGAATTCAGTCCATTATATCAACAGTTTATGGAATCCTCCAGATGTTTTTTTGTTAGATCAGAAGTCAATTTTCAGATACTGTACTCAAAGGGAAAATTGCACATATTCTGCCAAAAGATTTTCTAATTAAAATCGGTTGAATGCTGGAACACTAGTTTTCAGGATTATACATCACAAATATATCACAAACATAATTGTGAAAGCAATCAGGAACACTGTTTTATTCTTCCTTGATTTACGTAAATCCTATATCATTGATCTTGATGTGGACAAGGGGTACCTCCTGTTTGACTATTTTCTTGCCCCCACTTATGACATCATAACCACAATGCAATATGATCTATATTACATGTCACCTCTGCCTGATCCCAATTAAACACCAATTATGTTAACTTTTATGCTGTAGAAAAGAAGATAAGTGCACTATGGATTAGATGTCCCACATTACACTACTCCACCTTATGTGTAATACATGACAGAACATAGCCACTACCTCCAGTCCTTTGTCAATAACAAATCTTTTATTTCTTTGCAGTTGCTCTCACACTGTTTGCTCGTCACCTTGGCCTGTCACATGGGTGAAGAATTCACACCAGCTGCACATGCAGCACTAGACAAGTACCTGTCAGCGTTCTCAGCTGTGCTTGCTGAGAAATACAGATGAGACTCACCAACGTTTGTACAAGAGGCGTTTATAATTATTTATGATATGACTATATATATATATATATATGTATCTATATGTGCTGTTGTTACTATTATATCTTGCAGTTTTGTATTAATAAAAATGTGCAATTAACACATTGGCTTTGCTTTTTAAATTATTAAAGGTTCAATGTGTAGAATTTTCTTCCAGCTGGCTGAACAGATGTGTCAGAATGAATAATAATAACAATGTGCATTTTAATTTGTGTATAATCCCAATAAAGTAAGAATTGTTGTGTTTTATTTATCAATGGTATATGTACACATGTATGTACACATTATGTACACAGAGAGTATACTCCTTTTCCAAGCAGGCCACCATATTGCACTGCCATGTTTCTACTGTAGCCCAGGATGGACAACTCAAACACTGATTCTATTTTTTCACAAATTTCAAGGCCACGATGAGTACTCTTACACACTTAGGGTGAGGTGGGGTTTTCAATTGGTTGCAATCTACAATTTCGCCACTAAATGGCACTAAATTCCATACACTAGTTCTTTAAAATATGAAAAGTGTTTGTTTTAGTTGACTATCTTCCAGTCTGTGGTTTTAAGCAAGTGAACTTTCAGAGACTTTGAATTCTATTCATTTAAATAGCTTATCCCAGTTAATTTTGTTTTGTAATAAAAATATTGTGTAATTTATGGTAATGCAATAGTTGATGAGGGCTCTTAAAATGTTGGTGCATTAAAGGGAGAAACTCTGATATCTAACTCTTAGAGTGAGACTCTGAACAGCAACCAACTCAATAAAAATAACATAAATTAATAATAATAATAATAATAATTTCCACACTGTCAGTAACTGTTTGATTTTGTTTTGGTTTTAAATCCATACATAAAAACCTATCATCCTGCCTTGAATCGACCACCATAGTATCTCTGCTTGCAAATACATCACTACTAGGCCTATGTGTGACATTTCTTTGAATCCACATGTCTAAGTCAAAGACGTTTCAGTGGTCCAAAAGTTGGTATGACATCGCTAATCATGATAAAGCAGGAGAAGAAACCATAGAAGGAAAGTAAATGACACTTACCAAACTCTTACTGGGATGACATACTTTCCACAGTTGTAAAAACAGGCATGGATGTGCTTTGCCGTCCAGATTCACCTCAGCATAGATGTACTTCCAAACCCTCCACACGTCCGAGTCCTGACAGTGTACCCTGAAGCTAGTTTAATTAGCCAAGCTATAGTTATCTTAAAGATCCCCTTCAGATATGTTTAAAAGTTATTAAGATACTCTGCTTTGACTCATAATGTGAATTTATGAATATGCAAACATATTTAATTTCAGAAATGTAACTGTTAGAATTGATGATGATGTTTTCGATTTTACTGTAAGGTCTATTCTCAGTGTCCAAATTTTCACATGCATTTGTTTTGTTTAATTTGTAATATCATTTAATCATTCAACCCTGACTTTAAAGTTTTGTGTAACCATGCTCTAAATAATACACATTGTCATCTATGCACTCCTGTATACTCCTCTTTTGTATTAAGGGAACAAATAAATAAAATAATGGGTGGTGTGGTCCTAGCATTGAAATACATATAGAGTAAATGTTGAGCTGTCCCTGGTGCTGAAATAAACCTGTTTATAGTGCTGAGTACTGACTCTATTCAAGGTGCATAAATACTGTACATGTAATATATTTGGAGGTGCAGAAATGAAATAATATGAATGTAGATTTTTTTTATTTTTAATGATATAGGCAATTGATTTTTTTTAATTGCTTCATTAATAACACCTGGCAAATATAAATTTAAAAACCTGCATTTCTGAGTATTTATTAAAGGAAAAAGAGAAAGTTATTTTATCTCTATAAAATGAGATGATCTATGGCAGCTGGCAGCTGGCAGAGTGGGCAGGGCAAGAAAACTCAATATGTCTCATCTGATAGTGTCCTTCGCAGTTCAAAAACATAAAGTGCAATTTTCATATTTCTGAAAGTTTTTGCTTCTGATTTGTTCTTTATTATTTTAGTTTACATATATCAAATTAAATGAAAGGCAATTATATAGCTTGAAAAATGTAATTATAATTATTAACGATGTGATTCTTAGTTTTTCATTGTTGAAAAAATAATATTGCTTTAAAAAAAAAAAAAACAACAACTTACCAATAACTGAATAAAAATCTGACCAAAATGTAGCTGTTAAGTTATAATTTAAAAAAGAATGAGTGATTCATTTTCATTTCTCATCTGCATCAGCAACATAATTGTGGCAATTTTCCATGTTATTACCTAGGTTGATTTGCATTAGAAAGTATTAAAATAACGCTTTTCTGCGTTTAATATGGTTGGTAATATGGTCACATATACATTTCTGTCTGTCATTTCATTTTGGTGTAAATTAGGTAAAGTCAAGTTTTTTTTAATTTTATTTATTTATTAATTAATTTATTATTAGATATCCTTATGAAGCTTTGAATTTTACTGAGGCGCCTCCAGTTCTTATCTCGTCTGAACTGTATGCCAGACGACTTCATGTGCCAGTTGATAAAAACAAGATGTCATGATAAAAATGTGTCCTCAGTTGACACTAAAACCACTTACAGCAATCAACACAGCCTGTGCAGACTCGAATCATTGTTGTCATTCTAAATTCAAATATTTTTCCAGTGTATGCAGGCCTATGCAGTTTTTAATTATGTCCATTCTATTTCTCTCTACCTCCATCCACACAGCAAACCCCACTGAACTGAAATATCGGCTACAGCCTGTCCTTGTTCATAAGGATATCAACTGCATTTTTCAACTCTTAAACGATTAGGGTAAATAAGTTTTTAAAATGGTGTACAATCAGGGAGTCTGCAAAAGCTCATGTTCTCTGTGGAAGATATGTGATGGTTCAGTCATTATCCTCTGAGCTTGCCTTAGAGTAACTCATACTATATTGCAAAAAAAAAAAAAAATCAATTTTAAAGTTCATCTAAAGCTAATATAAAGCTACTTTACAGTCATTCAAATGAAGCCTTCTATTTTAATTAATGCTAAAATGACTGCTAATGTGGCAGATGTCCACTCCATATGACTGCAGAAGACTCATATAAGATGTTAGTGTTAGAGATCACAACGAAGTCAAGAAGAATATGAAGAATAGACACATTGAATGAATGAATAAAATAAAGATATTATTACTCCATTAGGGCTTCCACTGCAACAGAGAATTGAGCCAAACCATGAAATTTATCACCGACATGTTTCTGTTTATGGGTGTTTGGGTGCCCTGTGCCACCCTGGCAAGACAACACCCTAAGTAGCTACCCCATGTGCCCATATCTTAACTGTCACTGAACAGGAGGAATGGGGCATCAGATTGTTGTTTGAAGGCACTTGGGGAAAAAATGAGCCTATCCTTTTAGTTTACCTTTTTAACTTCCACCAACTATTAACAGTGTATTAATAAATAATTATTAATACACTATTTTAAAAAAAGCCCAGGTATGTGTAAAATAAAAAACTCAACTCTGAACTTGCTTTATATTGAATAATGACTGAATTTTAACATTTAATACATTCTAGATATTAATTCTATACTGTAAGGGTAAAACTCAATCAATAAAACACTCAACAAGTGTAAACCAAAGTACACTTGTTTTCAAAGTAGGCTACACCAAATGTGTATGTGTATTATAGACCTTTATAACCTTGTCTCATCGTGGCTGTGCGTAAATACGCATGCATACAAGAAAACAAATACAAGAAATTACGTTTGCTTCATTTGGTCTTTATTTCTTCATTAAAGGAATAAACGACTTGTAAAACAGACGTTAGTTCTCCTTTGGTTGTCCAGGTGCTTGAGCGGGGAAGGTTTCTGGATCTAGTGGTACTGTCTTCCCAGAGCGGACACCACGACGGCCAGGAATTTCTGGAAGGCGCACTGAGTGTCGGGGGTGAAGGCATCTCCCAGTTTGGCGGCGATGACGATGGTCAGGCAGTCAGAGAAGATCTATACAGAGTAATAAAGCAATGGTTAATAATAATAATAATAATAATAGCATCATGCAGTGACCCAAATGTAGATGCCGTAAAAGTATACCTTGAAGTTGTCGGGGTCGACGTGCAGTTTCTCAGAGTGCAGCACACTGAGCTCAGAGTAGGCGGCCTTGATGTTGTCCATGTTCTTCACAGCCCTGTCCAGACCGTGCAGCACCTTGACTCCATGGGCCGCGATTTTGGGGTTGCTCTTGATGGCATCGGGAGTGGACAGATCTCCATAGTTACCAAAGTACCTCTGAGTCCAGGGGTAGACAATCAGACACCTGCAGAGGGAAGAAACCGGTGAGTTTAGAAGGATTCTCTCTCTCTCTCTCTCTCTCTCTCTCTCTCTCTCTCTCTCTCTCTCTCTCTCTCTCTCTCTCTCTCTCTCTCTCTCTCTCTCTCTCTCTCTCTCTTTTTGCATAGTTTTATCATACCTGGCCAGAGCCTTGGCACCAATTTCTTCATAGTCCAAGTTGGAGAAGATGCCGGTGATGATGCCGCGCTCCTGCTGAGTCCACTCAACCATGATTGCTCTTGTTTAATGTTTCTTCAGGCTTGAAACGAAAGACTGAATAACTCCATCAGCTTGAAACCAGCCTATATGAATGTCTCTAAGCACCACCCACCCCCTTCTGTGATAGGTTGGAGATGAAATTTTACAGATAACTTGGCGACGTAGCTAATTTCTAGAATTTTCTGGAGGTTTTGATATAGATAATGTTTTAATGATTCATTGAAAATGTTTCAGGTCCAGTTAAGATAGTTCAGGAAAGAGTTAACCAAGCAGTTTTCACGTGTACAAGGGTAGATTCATGCTTATTAAGCCTATGTCTTGTGCTTCCCAAAGAAGAAAAGTCAACAGTATTTGAAATCAATTTTCTCCAAAACAAAACTTTGAAATCACAACCACTGTGCATTAAGTTTTATTCATTTATTTTGCACTTTTTCATTTTTAAAACTGAATTTATAAAAATCTGTCCAGAATATATTCTGTCCCCACTTTTATATACAAGATAGGTCTAGTTTCTGCACGCAGGGGAGTGAATTTATCCATATTTCTCTGGTTTCATATGTTACTTTGTTATTTCTCAGCATGCAACATTTGCTGAAGTTGAAGCAGCAACTTTTAAACCCTTAAATAGGCAACATGCACCAGTAGATACTGAGACTTTACCATTATGACCATTTTACATCTTAATAGGGACAACATATCCTGCTGGAAAATGGCTACAATGAGATTTATGCTTGACTTCTCAAAAATTGTATTAATCAATCTCTTAAAAACAAACACAATTAAGCTTTGCAAACTATAGTCAGGTTAGGTTTTGAAACAATATTATTAAGGCGTTGTTTAAATTCTTTAGCCTTGGTTAGTACAGGAGATTTCATGCATATGATTGTCCAGTATTACTGTTTAAAATGTCACACAGTCATTAATATCCACCCCTATATGGCCATCCCTGGCACGTTAATGTGTTGTGGCATACTGTCCACAAGCTTTTTGATGCTGCCAAATGTCTTGTCTTTTATAGCGCCAAACAAAATGCATGAATTCATTTCACCTGCTGAAAGGTGATTACAGGTGCATTTAGAAAAGCTGAATGGGTTTATTTGTAGCCTCCACCTAAAAAAAAAAAGTTAAAATTTCACAGCATTATATCAAAGTAAAATAATTTATTTAGTATATATTTATTATATATTTAGTAATATATTTAGATGTATGACTTCAATATAAAATGAAAAGAAGAAATATACACTTTAAAATAAACTATTTAAAAATCAACTTGAAGTGTGTTTATTCTTCTGCTTTGATGCCACTGAATTCATTCAAATTTGATTACATTTTTTGGCAAGCCGTTGGAAGGTTTTCGTGCCAGAACTTTATCTGTGGAGCCACACTCTGCAGAAGCACCCCATCCACACCCAATCACCTCGTGTCCAGCTTTATGTATAAGTTTGATGAAGAAAATTGCTTCGGCCGTTGACTAAGTGTCTGCACCCTATCCCCTCCCAATGATACGAAATCATGTTACGTCAGGAGTCAAAAACCCGCAACTGAAGGTCAATTAAATTGCCAATCAATTTTAAATGGTCTTCAGCGCTGCACCATTAATTATCATTAATTAGTTTAATTAGGCTATCATTGTGTGCACACACTTTTGTATTGTGTTTAATAGAGCCTAATAGACCCTTATAGAATAATGCATTATTGTTAATGTACTATTTTTTAAATTGTAATTTCGATCAAAGTGATCAATGCTGAATCTGCAGATCTGATTTGTTGTGTCATCAGATAAACCATTTAACTGTTCTGCCTTCCTGTGTTTGCTTTTTTGTCAAACATTTCTAGAAATTGAACAAATCTCACTTTATAGTCGATTGTGTCAATTTAGTCTAAAAACAAAACAAATGTGAATCCAAACTTAATTTCCGTGTACATTGATTATTTCTTTTAATGACCACACAGCCTGGCTGGTGGAATTTGTTTCCAGTACTGCAGGTTCCAACATTAAACAGAAGAATTTTGCAGGTTCTAGTCCACCTGCATCACTGCGGCTGACTCATACGACCTGAGATGACCTCCACTAACCTAAACCCTGCTGCACCGCCTCATCGGTCAGAAACAGAAGACCAAATTTACATATGTCATGATAATATTTATGTTTTCCAGCAGATTGCCCGTTGCAATCCGCTGATACCGCCCCTCGGCTGGCTCAAAGCCACTCAAGTCTTTATCAGCTGTGGAGGAAGGGTCTCACCTGCGTCAGCGGCATCGTTGGCGTGGGTGTGACTCTTCGACCAACTGAATTTAAGTAGACCTCCCCAACTACTGAAGCAGTAGTTCATCGCCATCAAGGTAGAGAGAACCAAGTCAAGATGACAACACTGAGT
Source organism: Rastrelliger brachysoma (assembly GCA_024605115.1). Classification (NCBI taxonomy): domain Eukaryota; kingdom Metazoa; phylum Chordata; class Actinopteri; order Scombriformes; family Scombridae; genus Rastrelliger; species Rastrelliger brachysoma. Next base: position 10,066 of record JANJYP010144191.1, read on the forward strand.
GACAAGGACAAGGCCAACGTCAAGGCCCTGTGGGGAAAAATCTCCAAGTCAGCTGATCAGATCGGCGCTGACGCTCTGGGCAGGTAAGCCTCAAGCATCAATAACAGGACATTGATGCAGTTTCATTATATATTATAAATGTGAAAATCTTATATCATCTGCGATTTTTGAACGCCATTCAAATGTTTAGTGACTCTTTTTTTTTAAATCGTCGAGTAATTTAATAAAGCAGGCTAAATCAAATACAACTTTAAAAAAACGTTAAAAATTAATCTATTTGATGACAGTGAAGGTATATATTTGAGGAGTTGTGGAGATCTGTTGGATCCATTTTCAACCAAAAAGTATGACTGCGCTGTGAATTTTGAACTCAGAACCTGGACATTTCTCTGCGTAATACGGACATATAAGTAGTTAATGTTGTGTTTATCTTCCACTCAAAGCTGACCAGGTTCCTTTATCTATTTCCACAGGATGCTTATGGTCTACCCCCAAACCAAGACCTACTTCTCCCACTGGTCAGACATGAGCCCCGGCTCTGGCCCCGTGAAGGCCCATGGCAAGAAAGTCATGAGTGGAGTTGCTCTGGCCGTGTCCAGTATCGACGACATCACCGGCGGCCTGTCCGCTCTCAGCGAACTGCATGCCTCCAAACTGAAAGTGGATCCTGCCAACTTCAAGGTAAGAAGACTTTTAATTTCTTCATTATATGGCGTGATGAGTTACGTATTACGCAGGCACCGTTTTGCTATTTAACAAACCATAAGGTGTAAATTGCTGTTTTAGTTTTAATGATTAAAATAAATGTGCTGCTGTATTAAAAAATATATATCTTAATATATGCTTCCTATGTCATTTGCAGCTCCTGGGTCACTGTCTCCTTGTGGTCGTGGCCAACATGTACCCCAAGGACTTCCCTCCTAATGTGCATTGCTCCGTGGATAAATTCTTGAGTGCTCTGGCCCTGGCTCTGGCCGAGAAATACCGCTAAGCTGCCCACAGAGAAAAGCAGTCAGCTACTAAAATTATCATGTTCATTCATGGTAATATTATGAAATAATAAACTGCATGACCACCAAAGTTCAGAATGTGTCTCTGTTTTACTCTACACACTGCACAAATGACTGTGTTCATCACTTATTTGATAGTTTTTTAATGGTTATATGACAGTTAACGGCTCCATGTGATCAGGGATAGATATCCTTTTGGGTGACTGATCAGCGCGTCTAACTCTGGGAGGTTGTAGGTTCAAAACCCGTCCGGGACCGCCTTCGTCATGCCACAGTTATATTAAAAAGGGAAGCACACTAAAGTTTTGTACATGTCTTTATTTCATACTGAAAAATCAACTGCATTTAACATGAAAGGGGAAAGAAGACAACAACACAATCAAATTGACCACATGACATTATGAAATGATCGAGCAATAAACTCATAAGACTATCATGTTTTCATGATCACTCGTAACTGATGGTCACCGAGAATAAGCCTGAAATAGAAGAAATACATATGGTTATCTTTTTTTTTTTTTGGCATTTTAGTCAGTTGGATGAATAAACTGTATGTCTGGCTTCATTTACCTGAGTAAAGCAGCAGCTACCAGACCTCCTCCTATAGGTCCGACCCAGTACACCCAGTGGTACTGCCAATAGTTAGCCATCACAGCAGGACCAAAAGCCCTGGCAGGATTCAAACACGTCCCTGACACATCACCCCTGCATCAAGAAACAAATGGTGCGTTGCATATTTTAGTGAAATGCAATTTGAACACAAACAACAAACAAATTCAACAAATGTCAAATTTTTAATTTTAATCGTAGCCTATCATTAGTAATAAGTGCTTCTGTTGGTAATATCAGAAATATTTTTAATAAAATAAAACAGAAATATGTTTTTGCTGATAATATCAGAAATAATTTAATTAAAATAAAATAACTAAATGTAGTCTATTTTATGTAATTGTAGAAAAAATGTGGTCATTGATTTTTAAATGATTAATGAAATAATGATTGAGAATTAACTCATTTTCAAGAAAATATCTCTAAATGTAGCTACATAAAAGTATATATTTAGTTAAATATAAATAAATAAAGCATACTTTTATGTTTCAAATAAAATATATGATATCAAGAAAATAATTTATTTTTACAAATAGCAGCTGGTGTAAATGGTAAATGCTTACACTGCAGTTGTCACACACGCACACACACACACACACACACACACACACACACACACACACACACACACACACACACACACACACACANGTCAGTACCCTTTTATCTCACCCTGCAAGGATGTTAATGATGACAGTACAGCCCACCAGGAAAGGAGCCAAGGGCGTTTTTGTCTTGCTGTTGACAGCCACCAGCAGCACCACCATGGTCACTAAGCAGGTCATGGCCACCTCCCCAAAGATGGCACCAGGCAGCTGACTGTCTGACTTAAGAATATCAAATGCGGCTCCTGTAGCATTCATGTATCTCTCTGCAGGCGTCATTAGCTGTAAAATGTAATTGATGATGAGTATTTTTTTTTTCATCTTCTATTAAAATGCTTGCAAAAACATATTATGCCATTTCAATGAATTTTCTGGTGTGTTTTCTACTGACCTTGGCCATTCCAGCTCCAAGCACTCCTCCAATCAGTTGGCTGATGAGGTAGGGTCCCACCATAAACATCTCCATGCCTCCACACAGGTAGATGGCAATGGTGAAGGGAGGGTTGAAATGGGAACCGCTGGAAGGAGGTGAAAGAAACAAGAGCAAATTCAAATTAAAAGATGGCTTTATAAAAAATAAAAATTTAAAATTAAAAAAAAAATGCAAGAGACACAAATGGCTGCACAGGTAATATTGCACACAAAACTGTAGCCACGCATGCAGCCACAACCTCTTTGAATCTCTATGTCTTCCTTTTACCTGATGTTATCCATGACCGCCACCATCACTGCCACTGCCAATCCATGCACCAAAGCCGGCTGTAGGCGTCCAGCTGCTGGCACATTCTCGATAACTGACACGCAGCCGATGAAGCAGAAGAACATGGTACCCACTATCTCTGCTAGGCAGGGTTGGTAAATTCTCTCATATTTGTTAGGAGGTCTGGCCACAGGTGCCTTCTTGCCTCTCTCCATCAGAGTTGAATCATGATCTTCCAATTCCATTTTCTCAACTCCCATTATTGCTTTTTCTCTTTTTTTTCTTTGCTTCTACTTTTTGTTCTGTTT
>JANJYP010144205.1:0-12011 GCA_024605115.1 Rastrelliger brachysoma
TGTTCTCTTTTATTCTTATTTTGTATTCAATGGGTTGCTATGCATCTATTTGGTGTTTGAGTAATATGACCCTCACGGATCTGTTTGGGCATATGTAAGTGGTTGGTGTGTATGTGCATGGATGTGCAGACATACTCTACTGTACTTTTGTTTGTGGTTTTGTAAATTGCTCATGACAATGACCAATGAATCATTCATTCATTCATTCATTCTTTGCCCCATTCAGATTTGAATATGCAGTGTCAGGTTTCTGTCTCCTCTCCCTCTTGTCTAGTTTGAGTTCATGGTGGAGTCAGTCCTACTGGCGAGGGACCGCTGGCTGAGAGAAGGTGGCGTGATGTGGCCTTCCTCCGCAGCCCTCACCCTAGTGCCATGTCAGGCCGACAGCTATTTTGCAGAGAATATGGCCTTCTGGGAACGACCCTATGGCCTTGACTTCACCCCTCTTCAGTAAGGACCATTAGTCAAATGTACTCAGTGCTGTCACTCTTTTTTTGCACTGATTTACTACAACTAGTAAGGTTACAATACCAAAGAATCATTTTCATTAGAGACTGTAGAGAGAATGATATCAGATAAGATGTGCCAGTTTGTGATCAGTGTTACATTGACTGTGAACAGCAGTACATGAGTCACAATTTCAAAAAGTTCCTGCACACAGGAGGACTTAACATCAAAATAATTTGAGAAGAAAAGCAAAAGAATGTTACAGACCTTCCAGCTCTTGAGCCCATTTAATAACCAGACTGATGACAACTGTTGACAAATTAGTGTAAATACAGTGTACTTTTTACACACCATATAAAATTACATACGTCTTTATTATTTTAACATAAACACATCCCTTATTTTGTATTATTATAACCATGTTCACAATAGATCCAGTATGACTGATCTTATTAGCAAATATTAAATTGGTATACTGATTAAAAACAAGCTCATCTCAAGGCTTTTTCTGAAGTTTTTAAACAAATCTCATGATCTTCATCAGCAAAGGCTTTTTGATCAGTAGTGATAATACAGCTTTATATTTCAGTACACAGGTACAAGGAGACCAGGAAGTTGTATCCAAAATTACTAAGGATGGGCAAGTGATTATATAATATGTCCTCACCCTTGGACACATCAATAATATTTCCTTTATATGGTCAATTATGTGGTTAACAGATACTTAGGGAAAACAGGATATAGAGTCGTATGAAAAAGTTTGCACACCCCTCACAATTTCCATCATTTTCAGTTATAAATCACTAGGTGTTCACAAAGAGGAAATAGGTGCAGCTGTGTAGATGACTTCTTTTAGTAATGAAAGTAGAGAAAGCATGCGTGCACAGACATGTACGGTACACAGGAAAATTATACGTGAAGAGGAACAGTGCTGACATGAAAATAAAAAATATCCCCCTGCTGAAACATGTAATACATCACATTTTAATATATACTGGAGCAAATAATATAATAATATATAATTATATTATATACAATAATATAATAATAATAATATATATAATCTTTATTTAAGTTGCCAATTGTGACTCTGAGTAACGGTATAAATATGTGAATGTAACTGAAACTTGTGCAAGTTCATAATTATATTCTTTATAAATATTACTAATCCATTAAAGATTACATATTGTATAGTTAAAATGACCTAGTGTACACCCCACAGAAAGTCGTTACTGTTTACATCTACTTAATTTCTGCTTCTAATCGATTTTCCCTTCTCCTTCTTGAGTTGTATTAAATATAATTTGTGGCAGCAGTTTAGTTTCTGCACAATGTTGAACAACTTTTCATCTCTGCAGGCCTTTGGCACAGCAGGAATTCTTCACCAAGCCTAAGTTCAGCCATGTTATTGAGCCTGACGACTGCCTCTCCACTCCCTGTGACGTCATCTTGCTGGACATGTACACTCTGCAAGTCAAAGATCTGGAGGTGCTGTGTGTGTTTCAGTATTATAAAGATGTTCTCCCACATAAAAGTTGTGTTTTGTGGCTAATGGAATGCAGTTTCTTTTCTCAGGAAATTGAGGGTCAGTTTCAGTTTTGTGTGAAGAAGTCTGGTCTTTTCCATGGATTCACTGCATGGTTCACTGTTTACTTTGAGAGCCTGGGAGCAGAAGGTGCAGCAGTGGAGCTGAACACTGGACCTGACTCTGAGTTAATACACCTATTTACTCTGTTGCTGGAATAACATGAAGAAGGCTGGTTTACTAATTAGCAGCACTGATTAAGAGCATGTGTGGCATTTTTAACAGTAAAATTCATATCATCAGATAAGTGCCAATAATCAATATCTGAGCACATCCCTGTTACAAGCTGCAAAGACTATAAATAAATATCTTCAAAAAAAGCCCGTAACAGCCACGTCAGTACTGATCAAACCCTTTTCTCTGCTCAGGCCAACACACTGGAAGCAGACTCTGTTCATGCTTAACAGGCCGGTCAGTGTGAATGCTGGAGACTCCATCAGCGGCAGCGTTCTTCTGCGCAGGAACCCTATCTGGAGGCGCCACATGACCGTTACCCTGCACTGGAAGATCAAGAGCAGCACACAAGAAACAGACAACTGCCAGGCAAACATCCTGTTTTCACTTCACACTCCTTTCATCTGAGTGATTCTCTGACCATAGTCATAAACTGGTGATAGATTGATGTTTTTATTATTTTATGTGGCATAATGGGATACATTTTATCCATGCAATGTGTTTGTTACATACTCAACCCATTAACTTCTCAATAGTCTTAATATGACATCAGTCTTAACAAGAGTTCACTCATTTTTGCCCTCTGTGTCCATAGGTTGGAACAAAGAGTTTCCCCATGTGGAGGTGACGGTTTATCACCATCTCTGCCAGCAGTGGATGTCCATACAGAACATCGTCTCTTGAGTTCAGGGTCAGTGAGGTATAATCTGTAAACTGCTGCTGGCCTGGAGTGAAATGTGACTTTATATGATGATAAACGTAGCAGTCAAAGGAGCCTCATCTGGCTGGACATGAAGTCATACTGTTGTGAGTCTGATGGTCCAGGTGATACAGCACACCATAAACTGTGCCAAGAGGAGGTTACCAGAAGTTTCTATATGTTTATAATGAACTGTGGAAGAATACTAACCTGGATTTAAAAAGAGGCTTTAAAGACAGGTGCAACAAAAGAAATTGATAAAACTAAGTTTTTAATGGGCATTTACTTACTGTGCATTGTGCTGTACAATATGCATTTCATTTACATTGTCATTTGTATGAGTACTACATATGCCAGTAGGTGTGTATGGCTTTAAGAAAACAACAAATTAACCATAACTAAAAATGGTCAGATATTACACATTTCTCTATATTAAAGTGAACAAAGTGCAGCGCTGAAATGTTAGTGACCAATATTAATTTGCCTTATGACTTTAAATATCAACTAAAAACAAATGGAGTGACTACAAAGATAATCAATTGTTCACATGAAAGAGATAATAGATCATTGTTCATAATAAAATTCATTATTCGAAATAAAAAAAACTACAATTAATGAAGTTTTGTTGACTGTCATATGAACATATTTTGGGAGTTATCAAACACAATTGTTCTCTGTCCCTTTTGAGTTTACTTCTGTTTTAATTTTCTCTGTTGGTGACAAGCGAGACCGAGAGCCAGTTGAACTAACATGATAATGTTGCCCTGCTGAACATAATTTTTTAAAAACCATTTTGTCTCATGGATACACCCTTGTTGATCAGGGCTCGGTTTTACTCTTGGCTTTGGCTCTGGAGCGTGTGTTGACCTCTGAGGATAACGGCTGGGTGGATAAGGAGGATTCTGGTGAGGGAGGCCTTGAGAGTGGGACAAACAGAGGAGGTTTAACCACTTTGTCTTTAGCTTGCTTGTTTTTATCCTTTTTCTGCCTCAAGTGTTTATCACAGTGGTTTACAAATGTATCCAGCTTGACAAAGGTCTTGTTGCAAACTTTGCAGTGATAAGGCCGCTGTCCCTTGTCGAGGTGTATGTGCAGCCTGATGTATGACGATCGTACAAAAGTGCGACAACAGATGCCACACTTTAGATCCTCAGAGCTACTTTGTGTCGTCTGGGGTTGGTTGAGTGTTGCTGTAGATACTGGCTTTTCCTGCCCAGAGGACTCCTTGTGAGAGAGCAAAAGTGACAAAGAACGAAAACCCTGACCACAGTGCTCACACTTATATGGCCGCTCCCCTGTGTGCAGGCGAACATGTGCCAGGAGCCCAGCTTTCTGGGTGAATGACTTGTCACAGTATGTGCACTTGAAGGGCTTCTCACCAGTGTGAAGTCGACGGTGAGTCTTCAGATGCGAGGCCCGGCCAAAGGTCTTACCACACTCTGGGCATTTAAACGGCCTGTCCCCACTGTGGATAGTCTTGTGTGCCACCAAGTGGGATGACTGATGGAAATACTTTCCACAGATGCTACATCTGAACTTCCTTTCTTTGTTGTGGGAGGCGAGGTGAAGGCTCAGATGAGCTGAAGAGATGAAGGTTTTGGGGCACAAGGAGCAGCTGTGAGGGTCAAGGCGGAGGCGCCGGTGTGGCCTTCGACCGTTGGGGAGGCTGCTGCCTGCCTGGCAGGATGGACACTTGGTAGGACTGTCTGTTTTGTGCACATGCTGCTGTTTAGATGTGGGTGAAGAGTTGGCTGATTCAGAGTCAGAATCTGGCTCTGGTAGGGTGAGACTGCATCCACAGTCTGAGCAGCGCCCAGTCTGTTGGCCTTTATCACTGGTTTTATCCAGCATGGTGCCATCTACAACCATTGTGGGAGAAGTAGGGCTTTGTGCCACATCATGGGTACATCTGAAAGCGAGACAAATTGTTTGTTACACATGCATACACACTCCTACATTGTTCCTATGCAACTAATCACCCAGTATGATCTCTGTCTATCAGTTCATCTTTATAATGCCTGCCTGCGCGTCACTGCACGATAACACATCTCATCTGATTACTTGGGTGGAAGAAACAGCAGGCCACAGTCGGCATACACAACATAGCACACGCTAACATAGCAGCCTTTCAGCAGCACTGAGTCCTAAACAAGGAGCTTATTTGAGGATGCAAGCAAACATTTACATACCGTGCTCATTGTATGATAGGAAATGGAGTTAAACGCGTTATATCTTGCAAGCATCGCATCATAGCGAGGGCATTGTCGGATCGCATTTCATTTCCTGCAAGAAGCTATCCAGTATACTAGGATGGTAAAGTCAAGACTCGCCCTGCACTATCTCCGATAGGCCTACATTGATACTCTTAACCTATTATTAACCAATCTCACCCCTCATGCCTAAACATAACTGACGAAGGCAACGATTACCATCCAATCAGAGGCAGAGCAGGGCGGGTCATCACTTCACTTTCCTAGAGAAAAAAATAATCATCTCGGTGTTTGCTGGTAGGAAGCTGCAGCAGCATCTAGCGAGCGGCGGATTAACTGCCTCATTGTTAATGATCGTCTCATACTGTCATGAGAAGCAGAAACATTCAAACTATGTTGAAAATCACTGAGAAAACACAATGAGCTCACATAAAACACGTGTTTCGTGGCAAACATAATGACGTGACAGCCGTCAGGTGCATTTGGGGATGTTGCGCTATCTGTTTACAGATCAGTAACGGGAACTATCTGAATATAAGTTTCGTTTCATTTAGAAAATCATAAGTAAACAGTCGTTGGCTTACTGGCGCAGAGTCCTAGAGTTTCGTTTCGGCTGGATTCTAATGACAAACGAAAGATAGTGAGTTGTCTGGAAACGACGTGTGATTTTGGGGCTGGACACCAGCAGCCTTTATAAACAGCTGAGGTGGTGAATAGGAAATCATAAGTTTCTCTGACATTTATCACAGCTGGACTGACACAAGCAAGTCTCACTATGATTGAGGTACTGTGAATTTACTACTGTGTGATTGTCTTATAACTCTGTTTTCTTTTTATTTTAAGTTTATTATATAGAAATGACAAAAAGAAAGAAATTAATGTTAATTAATGTTGATTTAGTCCCCCTCGTTTTAATTAAAACAATGTTATTTTTGTTTCATGCTTCTGCATTCATAGACTGTAAGCATTTTATGTTTTTGCCATGGTTTTTTGCACATGTAGCCTTTCCAGAAACTTTCTCTGATAGGCCTATTGATAATTTGTCAATTTCCTGATTAGTGCTGATCATAATTCAACCCCAAACCAGCATCTGTTTCCACCAGAAGGTGCATTTCCTCTTCTCAGTATACTCAAATAATAATAATAATACAGCTAAAATGCTATCAGTATTGGAGTGGCTGCAACACTGAATCAGGCCATTTATTTGTGCAAAGATTGTACATCTAACTTAATAGGTAGGCCTACACAAGAAGACTAACCTGTACACTAGAGCAGTTCTAGCCTTAGATGGATAGATGAGTACACAAGATAATACAAGCAGCATTTTTTTTCTGCAGCACTGCTGTGTGACTCAACAACATTATCCAGAGCAAGAAGCTGTTAGAGGTTTTTGAGCTTTTCTAGTGAGCTCAATGAGTCAGCATGGTTTGTCACTGGTTTGCCACTGAGCCTGACAAACCAGTTTAGCTGCTATCAAATCATAATAAAAGAAACACATTAAGATATAATTAGTAATGTATTCGATAAAGCAAATCTGAGTTTGCTGAGTGCAAAAGTACAGTATGTGATTGGATATTAATTTATAACCAATGGACTATAAAGTTACAATTTATATGCCTTCAGATTCAGATTAGACAAAGTATGTATGCACAGACTGCATACATACACATTAATACTTCCACTGAATTAAAATAGAGACCTTGCCTTTTTTTACCCGTTGCCAGGTGACTCACATTATTGGAGCATTATTGATTTTTTTTCTAATTCACCACTAAACACACTAAACTCAGAGTGAACATAACAGGTTTGGTTAGAACTTACTTTTTTATGTTTGGAAAACATTTTACGGTAACCAATAATGTTGGATTAGGTAGATTTCCAGCTTTCTATACTTTAATCCACAGAAACAAATAATCATTTATACTAATGTCTTAATAACTATAGCCAAACTGGACTTATTTATTATGTTTGTTTAATTGTGTACACTTTAGCTAAATGTTGTAATTTGAGTTTGGTGTGTGTTTGTCACAACAATCTGACTCTTTTGCAGCATCCAATCCAGGAAGGATGAGTCTGACAAAGAAAAAAACTCGGTAAGTTGAATAAGCCATGACTGATAGCAGTAAGAGGTCATTCATATATTGAGGGCAATAAGAAAACACGCAAAGAGATTAGATTTACTGGCACTAGAAGTCATTCCTCATTATAGGGCTGCATACACTGCTGTTTTTAGCTTTGCTGCAGCTGCCAGATAGTGACAAATTGCACACAATAGTAGTTGGCTAACATTATCAAACGCTGATGCTAACTAATATAATGCCAATCATTTTTTTTAGGGAAAAACAAAAGTAAACAAATAAAATAGTGTGCTGGTTGAGCATAGATTTGGTCCATTGACTGGTCGTTCCCATTGGATGTCTCTGTACTAATTACTGTACTGACTCTAGTCTTCTCACTGTGTGATCTTGCTGTTTTCTTTAGGGCCTCCTTTGGGGCAACAGCACCACCATTCATTGACTACCTGAAAGATATTCTACGTCGCTATCCAGATGGTGGACAAATTTTGAAGGTGGGGATTATGTTTTTCAGTTAAAGGTATTTAACAATAAATACTTTCTGGAACATTTTTGGTTGATACATGAATCCTGAAAACAGTACATTTTATTCACTCTCGTGCCCCCTGTTAATTCTTTTTTGAAGCTATTTGGGTGACAAGCTTAAAATTGTAGTGGAAATACTTTTCTCTCGGTTTGAAATCAGATAAGTGTACCTTCTCCATCTCTAAAAAACATATTGTTCTATCTTTAAAATGTGTATAACTGGGTGTAAATGCCATAGATCCCTTTTTGGAACAGATAAGTGTGACCCAGATTTACAGCACAGTACAGTGATACTACTGTAGATGAACACGAGACTCTTTGAGTATAGCTTTGCTCTGCAACTGGTCACATTTTTCATTTGTCAACAGGAGCTGATTCAAAATGCAGATGATGCTGGAGCCACAGAAGTGGTTTTCATCCATGATGAAAGAAGCTATGGCACTAAGAGTCTTTGGACTAATGAATTGGGAAAATACCAAGGTATGCACGATGTTCAGAGAATATGGATGTTCCAGAGTTATCGGCATCAGTCATTAAATGTATAATATATCAATACAGTATATAAATTGAGCAAAGAGGATGGACCTGACAGTGAGTCAGTTTTAGCCCCCAAGCAATAAAGTCCAGTGTTCAAGTCTATTCTATCTATCACTTGACAGGATAGCANGTAATATATCAATACAATATATAAATTGAGCAAAGAGGATGGACCTGACAGTGAGTGAGTTTTAGCCCCCAAGCAATAAAGTTCAGTGTTCAAGTCTATTCTATCTATCACTTGACAGGATAGCATTTGACTTGACACAGAAAATATGTTGCTGGCTTCATTTGATCTAAATACTTACAGAGGACCTTTTACATAATATTTTTCTAGACACTGATAGTGTTTCTACAGGCAATTAACAATAGATTATGGTCACCAAATTAAACAAAATACCCCTAAGCAGTAGCCTATCTGACTAAAATTGCTATTTATCTGCTGATATTTTCCCTCAGAATCTAGAGGATTTTTTAGCTCACTCAGTGTTGTTTACTGAGATGGGGGGTGTACTTCAAAANGTGGTCACCAAATTAAACAAAATACCCCTACAGTACTATAATATTGTTTAAAGGACATTAAGCAGTGTCTGACTAAAATTGCTATTTATCTGCTGATTATATTTTCCCTCAGAATCTAGAGGATTTTAGTTCACTCAGTGTTGTTTACTGAGATGGGGGGTGTACTTCAAAATAAGTGAGGAGAGACAAAAGGGATGAGTGAACAACACATTGAAGCATTTACTTAATTTCTCTAGTAAAAGTACTTTGTTATTCTTGCAAAGGTCCTGCTCTGTATGCCTACAATAATGCAGCATTCACTGAAGATGACTGGAAAGGAATTCAGACTTCAGGGAGGAGTGTTAAACGCAACGACCCAAACAAAGTTGGGAGGTTTGGGATTGGCTTCAACTCTGTTTACCACATAACAGGTAAAACTATGCACAGTTACACATATTCCTCAAAAGTCTTAGTATAATGCTTAGAACATAGAGGGTGTAATTCAATAATGGCACAAACTCTTTTATTTTACTGACAGATGTGCCAAGTGTCTTCAGTTCAGGGCACCTTGGCATGATGGACCCCCAGGAAAAAATATTTGGAGAAAGAGAAGCAGGTTTTCAGTGGTCTTTAGAGGATGAAGATGACCGAGAAAATCTGATAAACATACACGATCAGTTCAAACCCTTCCGAGATATTCTTTCACTTGTAAGCAGACGAGAGTGGTCAAAAGTCATCATGGAGGATAAGCACTTTGATGGGACAATTTTCAGATTCCCCTTGCGCAATGAGGCATCCGACATTTCAGATAATCTTTATGACTCTGATAGGGTTGTTCAGCTTTTTGATAGCTTCATTGCAGATGCAGACTTAAGCCTGCTGTTCCTAAAACATGTGACCACTGTGTCCTTGATGCACATTAACAAAAATGGCTCTGTTAATAACAGACTTGAAGTGAAATCCTCGGTGCCAAGAGATGTGATTTTGAGATCAGAAGACAGTTCGATCACAGAGGGTTCAACAAGATTCAAGCTAATAACACTCAATTCAGAAGACCACAAGGAAACAGAGTGGCTTGTGACATCATGCACCATGAAAGAGGGAAATATAGAAAAAATTGATTCGCTTGCAAAAAAGTTGAGCTTTTTCCCTCAAGTTGATTTGGCATTCCCTTGCAGTGAGAAGAGAGACTGTAGTGAGAGTAGACTGAACTGCTTTCTCCCACTTCCTAACAATGAATCTAACAAGACAGGACTCCCAGTTTATGTCAATGCGTGCTTTGGCCTCACAGACAACAGAAGACACATCAAGTGGCAAGAGGAAGACCAGAAACATGATGAACATGCTGTGTGGAATGAACTGCTGATGAAGGAAGTGCTCCCACAGGCTTATCTCATGATCATTCAAGATGCTATCAAGCTTGCCCAAGAGGGTATAATACAAGTCTCATCTGTGTACGATTTGTGGCCAGATCTAACTGAGGTGCAGCACAAAGACAAATGGCATGTCATCGCTCTAGATGTCCTTCATCACTTATTTAGAGAAAATGTGCCTGTCCTCTCTCTTGCCAAATATGAAAGAAAGTTTATCTCTCCATCTGAAGCTGTGTTTCCTTGTAATGATCCAACAAGCCCTGATATCCTGGCTGCTATTAAACGGACTCTGGTTTCCTGTGGAGAAAATCTTGTCACTGTACCAAGTAGTGTGGCAAGAGCTATAAATGAGGCATATCCACACCTTGACAGCCTCACACATGTGACTCCAGCTTTCCTCAAGGGTGTTCTCCACAGGATTGGCTTGCATAACATCTCTAAAGAAGACAAACTCTGTCTTTTGGAGTATGTTTTGAGTGATGGGAAATACAGAGAACTCCAGGGTCTTCAGCTGCTTCCACTCAGTGATGGCTCTTTCAGATCTTTCACAAACAAAGAAGAGGACACCGCTTTAATTGACAGCAATGAATTTCCAAGGTAAGGTTTAAATGGTGCTTTCACAGATGAGATATAAAGTGTGTTACTATCTACTTTTTATTGACAAAATGGCAAACTATAGACCAAACCATGCTGTTTATGCTCTATTGATCCAACATAAATTATTAACAACAATGTCTTCATGAATGCATGATGAGTGGATGCATAATGACATTAATATTTTGTACTGATGTAAATTTTGTAACTGTGATTATTAAATCATGATGATGAAGGATACCAGTGAATAAACAAACAGATATTTGGTCAATTATGGATATAAGCACTGTTATAATAAACTGGTTTTGCAACTTTAAGTATGTAGAAATAAATGTTGTAGTTGACAAAACATCTAAACACACAAATGCCACTGACATGGCTTTGTTTTACATGAACAATGAACAAATGCATCCCCTGTGCAGAGCTTTGCTGCCATGTTGCAAAAACCTCTTCATCCCAGATGATCTCAGTCCAGCCTGCTGTACCCACCTAAAACAACTGGCTAGAGAAAGTAAGAACAACATTTAATAGAAAGCTGCTTTAAAAGTTCTTTGTAATGTGCTAATTTTCATGTTCACACCATATATTTATATTTTACAGAATTGTTTAAGGTAATCAACATTGATGCCAACCTGGTGAAAGAATACACAAGGAGGTATCTGCCAGATGACTGGAAGCCAACAAGGACAGGGCTTGTTTCTTGGGACATCAGCAACAGTCAACATCCACCTTTAGAGTGGCTCCAAGAATACTGGAAATTTCTCAACACTCACATCAAAGAGTTAAGTGGTTTCACTGGAATGCCATTAATACCAGTCAGTCCCTTGTCTGCCAGCCAGTCTGTATTACTAGCAAGAGTACAACAGAAAACAACCCTCATTTTTCAGGAAAGTAAGCAGAGTAGCTTGCCAGAACAAATAGCTCACTTGGTAAACAAAGTTGATGGTACAGTGGTGAGAGGAAATGAGTGGCTCAAACATGAAGATCTAGATTGTTATGTGCTGAGCCCATCTCCAAGGAGTGTCATGAAGGTCCTGATGAATTTAGATTGTCAACATCTCATCAGAGAACTCCAGACTGCCTCTCACAGTGAACGAGAAGAACTTAAAGATTATCTCTCTCGTCTGGAGTCTCTCTCAGGCAATGAGAGGGTTTTACTCTCAAAGGTGCCTCTGTTCCAAACCATGGCAGGTTCATATGTTGCAGCTCAGTCAAAACAGGCTGTGCTGTTAGGTTCTGGTCTAACAATACCAAATGAGCTCCCCATGCCTGATTCTGTTGTGCAGTGTG